>PVKC010028457.1:0-15440 GCA_004027635.1 Crocidura indochinensis
TCTTTCTTCCTTCCTTCCTTCCTTCCTTCCTTCCTTCCTTCCTTTCTTTCTTCCTTCCTTCTTCCTTCCTTCCTTCCTTTTTTTTTAATATTATCTTTATTTAGGCACCTTAATTACAAACATGATTATAGTTGGGTTTCAGTCATAAAAAGAACACCCCTCTTCACCAGTGCACATTCCCATCACCAATGTCCCCAGTTACCCTCCACCCTCTGTATTCGAGACAGGTATTCTACTTCTCTCACTCATTAACATTGTCACCATAGTTGTCAGTGTAGTTAAGCTGGTCTCTTTCTAAAGCCTAGAAAGTTATCCTTTACATGAAAACAGCAGAGAAATCAACATCTGTGAGGAGATATTATGGTATGAGACTAGAAATGTATCACTCAGATTCTCCCATCATGAAAATATCCTCCCAAATGGTTTCATTATTTTTTAGCAAAAACATGTTTTTGTTTTTTGTTTTTGGGTCACACTCGGCAGTGCTCAGGGGCTACTCCTAGCTCTGCACTCAGAAATCATTCCTGACAAGACTCAGGAGACCGTATGGAATGTTGGGATTTGAACCACTGTCTGTCCTGGGTCGGCTGCATGCAAGGCAAATGCCCTACCATTGTGCTATTGCTCCAGCCCCCAAAATATATTTTATTAAGGTGTTTATATATAGTCTGTATCATCTGGTTTCATAGCAGTTTGCCAGTATTGTGCTCACTGCTTAACAGTGGGGGTTTTCCTGCTTATATAGTAGCATAGCTCAGTGTAATATTTAAATGTATTCTGAAACCAAAAAGGAGATTTAGACCCTAATAGGCTCAGAATTATCTTTGTAAAGTACACTGGGAAAATATTAGGGAATGTTAAGAACAGTATAAACTTAAAAATAAGAGGTTACTAATGCAGGCTAGAGTACAATGTTAGGCACTTGCCATGCTTGTGGCTTACTTGGTTTCTTCCTGGGTATCCCGTAAGGTCTCCCAAGCACTGCCAGGAGTAATTTTTGAGAGCATAGCCAGGAGTAACCCCTGGTAATTTTTGAGAGCATAACCAGGAGCTCCAAAACAAACAAAAAATAAGAGGTTACCTGTGTGCAGTGGCATTTTAAAAGTAGAGTTCTGGAAAGGATATCCCAGGATTTAAGTCAGGCGGCTAAGCTACTTGTGCGCTTAGATGCCTGGCATGTTCTGATACAAAAGTCTTTGAGTCTGCTGCCTCCTAGCGACTATATTGTATACTTACTCCCACCAGATGTCGAATTGGTCTATACCAGATGTGTTTAGCCTTTGTAATTGATTTTTTGGTAGAGTTTTATGTCTACTGGAGATAAAATTTAAAGTTTTTAGCGTATTTTGTACTTTGTTATATGAGTGACTAGATCTATTTATTTCACATATAATTTGAGGACAACTTTTCCTTTATCTTAATTGCAGGAGTGAATCCAAAGCACAGCACCAAGAGTAAGCCCTGAGAATTTTCAGGTGTGGTTCCTTTAGTCCCCTCAGAAAGGAATGGAAAGTAATCTTCCTTTTCACAATTGCTGAGTAAAAGCCGTGATTTTTTTGGCATAAAGATACAACCAAACATTTAAATTCACTTTATTTGATGAAATTTTAGTGGCATTAAAGGATCATAAGATTGTACAACTATTAGAGAGTGGTATGTAATCTGACAAAAGAGAAAACTCATTTTTCCCTATTAAATAGTACAAAAACCTTGGAGATGTACTGAGACAGCTTAAAGGTGACAATGGTAAGAAGATGGGGTTCTGGGACTGAAAAATAGCATAAAGGGTAGGGTGTCTTCTGTCTTCCCAATTAGCTGAAAGATAACTAGAAGAGGTGCATCTTGACTGGCAATCTAGTAATTGTAAGGGATCCAGGAAAGTATGGTTTTTCCAGAACTGACATTGTTGTCCAGCCAATATCCCCAGCTAGGTTCAATATCCAACAAGGATGAATCTATAGGAAATATATAACAATAAATGCCTAAAGGAAGCCTTTTCCCTCTTGAACCTGAGGTAAGCGCTAACTAAGGAGCTAGGAGGCACAACCAAGACAATTCTAGCTTAACAGGAGATCTAGCATGGCTAGCCCCTGTCTCCTTAGGTCTGATACTCCTCTCTATCCTCCATGCTCTCTGGAAGAGTAAAGGGGTAAGTGGGGTGTGTGGTGGGGAGTATCTGACCATTCAAGCTGCCAGGCCTAGGAAGCTACCTCAATAAGAAACACAAAAGGAGGGCCCGGGAGATAGCATGGAGGTAAGGTGTTTGCCTTTCATGCAAAAGGTCATCAGTTCGAATCCCGGTGCCCCATATGGTCCCCCGTGTCTGCCAGGAGCAATTTCTGAGCATGGAGCCAGGAGTAACCCCTGAGCACTGCCGGGTGTGACCCTAAAACCAAAAAAAAAAAAAAAAAAAAAGAAATGCAAAAGGAAACTATTAGAAGCCACAGTCCACAAAATGGGCCCCAGATTCTCAAAACATTCTATTTGCCAAACTTTATAGGAAAATTGCTCAAGAAGCAACCAAAGTTCACTTGTGTCAATACCAAGAACGGAATATCACAACTTGATTGGGAAAAACTTCCAGATGCCAAGACAATCAACTTTTGGAATGATGTCATGAGGGCTGTTGTTTGCTTTTTTCTTTCCTTTAAGCAATCACATGAAAATTGCTTGACAACCAATTATAATAAATTACCTTGAAACAAATGAAATAAGTAGCAAAAAAAACCAATGGTAAATAGAAGCATATTGAAATGTCTTAAATGAAACAGCCTCAAAATTGAAAATTTAAACTTCATAAAAAGGAAAGGAACACTGTGTACACATTTTACTGCAGAAAAAAATGGAATCATTTTATAGTTTATACAGACAAACTTGAAATAAATTTATTCAAGACCATCTATTTAAAAAAATAGTATCTTCTTATTTTCCTATGTCTGGATCTTCTATATAAAGTATGTTGAAAATTTTACAGTTCTTGGTAGCACTAAAAAAATAAAGGATAGAAATTAACATGTGACGTTACATTGACTGAGGCAGAAACACCAACAATACAAGATTTAGTTTGTAAAGGAAAAAAAATTCTAACTTTATTAGACTTCAGACATCTTTAACTGTATGTATTCTCAAAATCAGGAGAACAAGTAGGCAGGAGAAATAGTACAGCAGGTAGGGCTCTTATGCACACTGCTGACCTGGGTTCGATCTCCAGCATCTCCTATGGTCCGCTGAGCACTTCAGGAGTGATTCCTGAGTGTAGAGTAGGAGTAGCCCCACAGCTCAAAAGATATTTGAGCACCTTACCACCAGGTGCGGGACCCCTGGAAAGCATTGCACAGTGCATGGCCCCCAGAATCTGCATGAATACCACAGAATGGGGTGCCTGTCTGATATGTGCATCAGCCCTGCAGCCCCTGAGAACTGCTGAGTGTGAGCTGCACAACCTGACTCTTAAGACACCCCAGTGATTGATGCAGCTGAGTGCATGCACCACTCTTAGGTGGTTACATTAACATACCAGCAGAGGGAAGGGAAGGGGAGAGGAGAGATCAACAGGTTAAAAATAAAGGTTCGGAGTGATAGGTAAGTAGGTCCTTGGCCTTGCTTTCGGCCAACACATGTTCAATCCCTGTAATCCTATATGGTTCCCCAAGCCCAAACAGGAGTGATCTCTGAAAGCAGAGCCAGTAGTAAGCCCTGAGCACCACCAGGTGTGCCATCCCCCTCAAAATAAACAAAAAATAAATAAGATGAGTCAGAAGGATAGTTCAAAGAACTGGAATGCATGTGACCCTGAAAATGATATACCTAATTCTGAACTGTCAACTCTGGGAGTAACTCCTGTCCTTGAGTAGAACTGAGGGCTTCTCCTTCCCACTTCCCAACTAAATTAAAAAGAAAGCAAAAAAGGGTGCTCACTTCGGCAGCACATATACTAAAATTGGAACGATACAGAGATTAGCATGGCCACTGCGCAAGGATGATGTGCAAATTCGTGAAGCATTTCATATTTTTAAAACCAAAAAAACCAAAAAAAACCAAAAAGGTCCAGAGAGATAGTACAGAGAGTAAGGTACTCACTTTGTCCTTTCCAGACTCAGGTTCAATCCACAGTATCCCATCCCAAGTCTGCCAGGAGTTATTCCTGAGTGCAGAGTCAGGAGTAACCCCTGAGCACATCTTGTTGTGGCCTCAAAAATGAAATAAGTAAATACAACAAGTAAGAAAGAATATGGGAAATGGAGAGAAACACAGCACAGGGTAGAAGCAAAGAAAAAGATGTAGGTAAGTGCTACTTCTGAGACTGTTGTGAGGATTGAGGTATATTAAGGCCCAACATGATATTGTCCATATCCATGATGTTGATTAGGTAATATTTTATGTTCTTGAGAATAATGCTTGACTGTCTAATAAATCACATTATAGTGGCTTTGTCCCCCTGAAATATGCGGTCATTTGATTATTCAAAAATTGTGTATGTAGACTCCCATTGACATGAGCCCTTCTGCTCGCTATGTCAAGGCCTAATTTGTGGCCTCTACCTAAAACATATGTACCTTGGACCCTTCTGGTCTTTGTAATCAAAGTTGTTTCTGAAACCATATTTGGATATCTGTTATGGCTGCCACTGAGTTTGGGATGATTTAGGCAGCCATAACAGATAACTGAATTTTGAGGGTGAACTTGAGCCATCTCCCTGACTCCTAACAAGCTAGTTATGCTCTAGTTCCTCCTATATTACAGTACTAGGCCATAGTCCCAGAAGCACATAGCTAATGAGCCACAACCCTTGCAACTCAAGAAGGGTTAAATTCCAATACAATCATTTTTAACATTTTATTTTGTTACGGTGCCAGTACAACATTCTTGAAGACCAAAGAGCCTTGAAGATTATTGTTCTCTTTGTTTGACTGCAGGTGCCTTCAAAAATTTCATAAGGGAGATGAAAACTTTTTTGGGGGTGCAGAAGAGAAGAAGAGATTTGGGGTGAGGAGAAAAGAATAAGTCTCAGATATGGCTTGTGATTTCAAAGAAATCCATTGAATCCTAGTCCACAAATATGGCATTCAAGGACCAAACCAAGTTTGACCAGTAGATGGTGGTATGCTGACTCTTTGGAAAATGGACCCCCATCTCCTATGTCTTCAGACAAAAGAGAGTACCGGCTATTAGGTCTAGATCCATTAAATTAATTCTAAACATTATTGTAGTGCAAGAAGGAAAGTCTATATTTCAGTCACCTGCATGGGCTTTATTATTGTTGTTGTTGTTGTTGTTGTTTTGTTATTCTTTAGGGCACAAATATTGGTGCTCAGAAGCTACTCCTGGCACTGTACTAAGGCAGGAGAAGTCATTCCTCTGACTGGAACTGTGGGACCAAGAATTGAATCTAACACTCCTTCAGGCAAATTCTACATGCCGGTCCTATAATGAGTCTCCCTTGGTTCCTGTGCAGTTTTTATTAGTTTTTAGCCCTTTCCAGTTCAGAAATGCCACATCCTGCAATTTTCTCTAGGTTAGTGCTACCAATGATGTGCAGCAACATTTCAATTATAGCCTAGCATATATGAGTATCCCGGGACTACTAGCACAGATGCTGCCCTTGATAAATAATGTCTATCATCGTTGTAAAGAGAGATCAGAGGACTGGATGGATGTTTTGCTTGATGGAGGCCTGGATTTAAATTGGAGGGTCCCTGAGCAACCCCCAAGTATAGCACTGGGTGTAGCCCCCAAGCACTGCAAGGGTACAAACCCAAAACAAATGAAAAAACCAAGTGTTTTTGTCATCAAATTATGTGTAATAGTGCTGGCTTACATTTCCTGACAGGCATAGAAACAGGTTTGTGCATTAAACAGGTATTTTCATTAAATAGGTTGTTGCTCAGCATACATGAGCTGTCGCCATTGACTTGGAAGTTGTCTGTTTGTGAGGACAAACATGGAACCCAGCTCCTCACACATGCAATTATATAATATAATTATATAACAATAGTATAATTATATAATATAATATCATTATGCACTATGTCTCTTGGATGTTACAACTGATTCCCCGTCTTGGAAAATGTGAAATGTTTGAAAGGGGGTGGAAGGGAGCAGACTCAAGAAATCCTGCATATTGGAAGAGTTCTTAGTAGCTTGCTTACTGAAACGATGTCTAAGGGCTGATGGTGAAATAAAGCCTTTGCCTTGCCCAGGAAATCTTGGTGGGATCCCAACAGCAGGAACCCTGGCAAAGTTTCATGGTGACCGGCTGAATAAACAAAAATATCACTAACCCCAAATGTCCTTTTCTCTCTCAGAAGATAGCAGGATCTTGCCTGAAGAGAACTGGGGCCCAGGGTCAACCTCTCAGTTCAGCAGGCACTAATCTCAAAAATAGCATTCTTTCCCCCTTACTTTTCCTTATCAGTCAAAGTTCTCTTCCCTTTCTTTGGAACTCTCCAAGTTAAGAAGTTAGGTCATTTACTGACTGGTACATTTTTTTTTTTTGTGGTTTTTGGGTCTCACCCAGCAGTGCTCAGGGGTTACTCCTGGCTCCATGCTCAGAGATTGCTCCTGGCAGGCACGGGGGACCATATGGGGCACCGGGATTTGAACCGATGACCTTTTGCATGAAAGGCAAACGCCTTACCTCCATGCTATCCCCCGGGCCCCTGACTGGTACATTTTTAAAAAAGAGAAAATGGTAGATCTTTGGGCACAGAACAAAACTCAAAGTTAAATGGTTCAATTCTGCAAAATTTGCCATGAGGCAGAATTGACAGTGGGGCCTAAAGACTCCCATCTTTGTTTAATGGGGGAGAAAGCACAGTCTTTGGGGTTGGAAGAAATCTATCTTTTTTGTTTTAATGTTTGTTTATTTGAGGTACCACATCTGGCAGTTCTCAGGGCTTACTCCTGGCTTTTGCTCAGGGGTCACTCCTAGTGAGTTATAGGGGGGACCACATTGAACCTGGGTTTGAACCTGGGTTGATTTAAATTAAAGGTGGTTCACTATCTGCTGTACAATCACTCTGACTTTCTATCTTCTTTTTTTATTATTTGGTTTTCTTTAGGTAGGGAAAGTTGTCAGACCCTCATTTCTTTCCTGTTTTATGAGGATAGAAATATCTATGCAAGGAACATTCACTCAGAGTCACAAATGACAACAGCCACCCTTATTCATCACACTTTTGGCAGCAGTGTGATGGTCTGTGATGTAAGGATTCATGGATGCTAGTTTATCCTTGTTGAAAATCATAACACTTAATTATTTTTCTTTTGTCATATAGTCCATTCCTTGGGAAGGTTAATGACTGATCATGTTCTCATTTCCTTATCATGCTGTGATGAGGCAAATTATCTGCAGTCAAAACCTGTGTCTATTCCCACAGAGAACATTCAGACATGTATTGTGATAACTGACCTCTCAAGTGTCCTACAAACTGGATATAGGCCTCAAAGAAACCCCCAATGATAGACTTTCTGGCCAACAGTATTGGAGAAACTGCTGATGCTCTGAGCACATACTTCTGAACATGTATGTCATGTAGAAGGGGGGGGCTTTGACTTTGATAGTCTTCTTGCTTTCCATGCAACTTGAATCATTGAGCAGCTTGGGCACCTTCCTTGGAGGCATCACATGTTCATTTTTCTGTGCACTCGGGTTGGGAGCCTGAGGGATATGAACCAAGTAGCATGTGTTAGGGGAGGTGTAGAATGGGAACAGTGGCAATGGCCATCCCACTGCCACTGTTCCCATCTTTACTAGGCTACCATATTATCTTTCCAATGAAAATCTTGCTATTACTATATGACAATGTGTTAATGAATGTCATATAATTATCTATAATTTTTGGCCTTGAATTATCACTTTTTTCCCTCCACAAACATATTGATTTAGAATCCAGTCAGTTAACAAAGGGCATATAATTGCCTATAATTTTTGGCCTTTAATTATCACATTTTTTCCTACACAAATATGTTAGTTTAGAACCTGGCCAGCTAAAAATCATATGGACCATATTAATTGGACAGTTCCCATAACTTTCAGCTGGAGTCCCAAGGGCCAGACCTCTTCTCAGTTACCCTTTGCCTGTAACCCACTCCTAAGCTTGACTAAGAACAGCTTTTTGTTTGTTTGTTTGCTTGCTTGCTTTTTGGGCCACACACTGTGACGTTTAGGGGTAACTCCTGGCTTTGCACTCAGAAATTACTCCTGGCTAAGGGGACCATATGGGACACCAGGGATCTAACCAAGGTTCATCCTGGATCAGCTGCATGCAAAGCAAATGCCCTACTGCTGTGCTATCACTCCAGCTCTTAGGAAGTTTTTGACCACTTTTGATAATGCTTGAATTGCTATTCACAAACAGTTAAAATCTGGGAGTACAGTATAAACTCTTAACTTTCAAAAATAGTTCAGAAAAAAAAAATCCATCCCCTAATTCAAAGCAGGTTGGGTAAGATAGAGAGAAAGATAGTATGGAAAACATAGTACAAAAAGTAAAGCACTTGCATGGTATGCAGCTGACACTGGTTCAGTTGCATTCCCAGGCTACACAACTGGTCCCCGGACCAATTATTGCCAGAAGTCACTCTTGAGCCCATCTGAAAGTATGCACTGAACACTGCACCAAACAAAACTTATACAAGCTTCATAGGTCTTATGCCTATGGAATGTTCACCATTTGGTACTTATGGTCACAAATCCTAGAATTAGTCTAACATTTTTGGAAAAGAACTTCCCTTAGGCTTCCCTTTTGGGATTCTTTATAAAAACTTCAGGTTTCATGCTCTTAGGACCTGTTTGTACTTTCAGGCAATGAGATATAGAGAATAAACCTCAAATGTTGCAAATCTCAAATCTTCTTACTACAGAGTCACCACTAGTAGTTTTGAGGAAGATGGGTCCTATTTTATTATATGCATGATAATAAATATTTTGTGCTAATTATCAGCTATCTTTTTCTCTTTCTATTTAAAACTTACATACTATTTTTGTTCATTTTGGGGGGGGGGCATACCTGATGATACTCAAGGATTACTCTTGGTTCTGCACTCAGAAACTACTCCTGGCAGACTCATGGAACTCAGGATGCCAAGAATTGAACCCAGTAGACTGTGTGCAAGGCAAGTGCCCTATATTTATTGTGCTATTGCTCCAGTCCCTTACATACAATTTTATACCTTGCTTCTTTCACTGAATGCTGTATTGGGGCATCATGAGTTCATGAGTCCATGTAGATCTTGACCGTTTCAGTGGTTGCATTGCATACCACTGTGCAGTAGACTGTGCGTTCCTAGCATGGGATCAGTTGACAGGTTTTGGATGTGCCCCCACTGCTTTACTTTACAGACAAGTTGTGGTACATCACTTCATCCATAACTTAATTGGTGCAGTTGGCAAATGAGTAAAATTTTATATGTGAAATTGTATCATGACAAATTTATTGCTGTACTTTAACTATTATCTATTTAGTAGATTTTAGCAAAGATGATACCTGTCATAATTAGGCTAATACCTAATGATTACACCCAAAGGAATGAGCTCCTTTATAGAGTAGATGTATTACAAGAGTCACTTAGGTTCATTTTATTGTTTGCTATAAATTGATTCTTGATAAGTATTTATTTCAGAACATCCCATTAATAACATCATAAAGGAATAAAGAGGGTGGCATTTTTAGTGAGTTGCCATAGTGGCAGCTGCAGAACTGTGGCACATGTATCATTAGAAGGCACTTCCAGAGGTGGAGCTGAGAAAAAAAATGATTTCTCATAAAAGGTGGTGGATTTTTCTTCCTAAAACAGTTGTTCATCAGTGATTAAAATGACAGCTTTATAAAAATTACAAAAGAGTTAATATGTGACTAAACTGTAGGAAAGATCTAAAATGCCTGTTTGCAACAAAAATAGGCAATCTATTTTAATTGTGAAAAGTGAAAGAATACTAACTACTGGGGCCCGGGAGATAGCATGGAGGTAAGGCGTTTGCCTTTCATGCAAAAGGTCATCGGTTCGAATCCCGGTGCCCCATATGGTCCCCTGTGCCTGCCAGGAGCAATTTCTGAGCATGGAGCCAGGAATAACCCCTGAGCACTGCCGGGTGAGACCCAAAAACCAAAAACCAAAAAAAAAAAAAAAAAGAATACTAACTACTGTCTAGGGTAAATCTTAGTGAGATGAATAGATGTGGCTTTTCTTGACTAGAGCCCTAATGTTATTTGCCCTGAATTATAGTCAAATTCTTTGTACCCATTTCTGGTGGGTATGATTAGTAGCCACTCCATAGGATGTAGTCTGAATGCCACAGTCAAGCTTGCTCCCAAGAGATTGCTACCAATAAAAACCCAGTGCAGGTATAACTACAACCCAGGACAATTGATGTTCTAACGACTGTTATCGTGTGTCTTGTAATAGCAGCCTTCCTCCTCCTTTGTGTGTGTAGACAAGTCAAAGGTTTACTCTACCCCAGGGGTTCTCAACCTAGGAGGGTAGGATTTTGCACCCATAGGGAATATTTGACAATGTTTGAAGACCTTTTGCATTGTCACCACCATGGGAGTGCTTGCTAACTCAGGAGTGGGTAGAAGACAGAGATGTCACTAGACACCCTACAATGTACAGAACAGTCTCCAATCCCCCAAAGGAAGGAACCAGTCACAAAGTATAAGATTATAGATCCCAGCCTATCCCCATCACATGTAGTAAATTCTCAGTGAATGCTCATTGACTGCAGGCACTTTCAGAACCACATAAAACAGTTAAGATGCATATCTTGCTAACAAAGTCACATCATTATATTCCCATCTGAAAATTGACTGGGTTCCCATGGGGAACTCATTATTATATTATATATAATATAATTATATTATACATTATTATTATACATGTGGCACCCAATAAATATTCTTTGATCAGGACTACAGAGATGAAAAGTAAATTAAGCACATTTACTCAGTATATTCAATGAGCACCCACCATTTGCCAGACCTGTACTGACTCTTGGGGGTAAAGAATGGACCAGGCACAATTTCTGTTGTCTAGGATTTGTCTTCAATTGATAATCCCACCTCCAAAATCAGGCAAGAAATTAATCTTACTGTTAGGAGATATTGTCCCACTCTAGCATTACTTTTATTTTTTTAAGGTATTAAAATTAGTTTGTTAGAACATCATGAATTTCCAATGGAACCAGGGAAGAAAGGTCTGAAGTTCTGTTGGCTCCTTGCTTTTCCTACGCTGGGGTACAAGATGAGAACTTGGTCTCCTCTGCTTCCTGGAGAGGAAGGACAAGACATAAAAAGAATTTGCTGGAAGAGAGGCAGATAGGAGAGGGTTTGTTGTAGCAGAATTTGTGTTTACCTGAGCGTTGTCATAAAAAGACTTTGATAAGATTTCCACCTACTCTTCGGTCAGTTGCATGTTTCTAGGATTAGTGGTTTTTCTTTGGTAAGTTTTCTGGTAATAAAGCTACCCTACTACTTGGCCCTCCTGCCTTGAACCTGTTGCCTTTGCATCTCAGTTCACCACATTGATCCTTCAAATACTGTCCTAATGATATTTTCAGCAGGCACACTCAAATTTGATCATTATAGGAAGTGTTAAAAAAGGATAGCTGTGGGGCCAGAGAGGTAACACTAGAGGTAAGGTGTCTGCCTTGCAAGCGCTAGCCAAGGAAGACTGCGGTTCCATCCCCTGACGTCCCATATGGTCCCCCCAAGCCAGGGGCAATTTCTGAGTGCTTAGCCAGAAGTAACCCCTGAGCATCAAACGGGTGTGCCCCCCCCCCAAAAAAAAGGATAGCTGTGGGCCAAAGATATGGCACAGCAAGCAAGGACCTTGCCTTACACATAGCCCAGGCACCACAACCAGGCTTCCTCGAGCCCAACCAGGAGTGATCCCTGAGCAGAAAGCTTGGAGTTAAGTCTTGAGCACTGCTAGGTATGGCCCAACCTCTTCTCTCCACTGCTAAAAAGATAGTTGCAAAAAATCCAATAACTTGCACAAAATAATAAAAGAGAAATAAATGCTACTTCAGGCAGATATTACATGAGAGCTTAGCCTCTGCCTCTCAGGGAAAGGAATTATTGACGTCTCCTTTGGGCTCAACTATTTATCTCCAGGTTTGATGTGTTTGAGTTTTCGCTTTAGCCTTTGATTTATGATGTTGGGAGAAAGAAATCAGGGATGACAAAGCCAGCCAGCCAAGCTCACTTCCGATATATTGTTCTAGAGCTGAAACTGTCTGGGAGATAAATGCACGGGGCCTTCTTCAGACTATTCAGGTGGGGGGACCCCATCTGTAAAAGTAGGTCTATTAAAGCCCCATAAACTTTTTTTTTACCGAATCTGTGTGGAAATATCCAATCTGCTTGGGTGTTTTGTGGCTACAATTTGTATCCCACTGAAAACTCTTTCAGTAAATGAGCTTATTCCATCCCCAGCAACCCATATGGTCCTCCAAACACTGCAAAGAATAATCTCTGAGTATAGAGTTAGGAGTAATCCCTGAGCAAGTCAAATGTATCCCCAGTCCATCCAGAAACAGAATTACTTGGGGACTGAGATATGGCTGAGTAATAGAGCACAGGCCTTGCACGGGTAAAGCCCTGGGTTTTTCTCGCACAAGAAATAAATTAATGAAATCTTACCTGAAAGGGATCAATATTTCTAGCATCTAAAATATACTCTACTAAACAAAATAAGTTATATTGAATAGTGAGGGATGGTGACATTTGTTATCTATAGAAAATAATAACAAATTGCCCCAAACTTAATGATATAAAACAATTATTTATTATCTTTTTATGTTTTTGTTTGTTTGTTTTTGTTATTGTTGGGTCACATCCAGCAGCATTCAGGGGCTACTCCTGGCTCTATGCTCAGAAATCATCCCCGGCAGGTTCGGAGGACCATATGGGATGCTGGGATTCGAACCATCGTCCTTCTGCATGCAAGACAAAACCTCTACCTTTGTGCTGTCTCTCCAGCCCCCCAAATATTTATTATCTTACCATTTTTAAGACCAGAGGCTTATAAATATGAATGACTTAGTTTGAGGATTGACTCAGGGACTCATGAGATTACAGTCAAGACACACACACACACACACACACACACACACACACAGAAAGAATGTAGAAAAAGCGATCAAAATGAAAGCTTCCGTGCATATTGTCATTTTTTTTTTTTTTTTTTTTTTTGGTTTTTGGGTCACACCCGGCAGTGCTCAGGGGATACTCCTGGCTCCATGCTCAGAAATTGCTCCTGGCAGGCACGGGGGACCATATGGGGCACCGGGATTCGAACCAATGACCTTTTGCATGAAAGGCAAATACCTTACCTCCATGCTATCTCCCGGGCCCCCTATACTTTGTCATTTTTAAACTTTATTTGAACACTGTGGTTTACAAAGTTGTTCATTATACAATTGTTTGAGGCATTCAATGTTCCAACACCATTTCACCACCATATGATCTTGCCTCCACCATTTATAACCAGCTTCTTGCTGTACCATCCCCCAAGCCTGCCCCTTTGACAAGCGCAAAATAATTTATTTTCTATTGATTGTTTAATGAAATGGTAAGTGGAATTATCAAAAATTAGTTCAAGGAGCCAGAGTGATAGCACAGAGGCTAGGATATTTGCCTTGCATGCCACCAAACTGGATTCAACCCTCGACATCCTATATGGTTCCCAGAGTCTATCAGGAGTGATTTCTGAGCACAGAGCCAGGAGTAACCCCTGTGCACCACTGGGTGTGGTCCAAGAACAACTGCACCAAGACGTTAGGTGTGTGAAAATTCTTATATCTCATAATAGAGTCAGAGCAACATTAGGGCCACCCCTGATAGAAGACCAATTTCTGGTGCTGGTGTAGAAAACCATGCTGGTTCCATAGGTGGGATCCAAGGTTCAGGGGTGAATGGCCAATGTCTGATCTTCTGAAGCCTAAGTCAACTCACTGTGACAAATGTTCAGGGTGTAATATAAAATTTATGCGTTCCTATCCCTATTAGATAAAATCTTGTTTCCACACAAAATTTTCCTATTTTAATGTGCCTATGCAAAAAGGACCAATGTCACATGGTACTTCTGGTACATATGGGGGTAATAATAACAAGGCAAACAAACCCAATATCCTGGTTCTAATATGAACTCAGCACAAGAGGGATTTATCTAGTAGAATTTTCTACTAGATAGATCCAAAAAAAAAAAAGGAATGGGGAAAATTGCCACTACATAAGAAGACAGACAATAAAAATTATACCTATTAAGGAAATATATCTAAAGAAATATTCAAAGGAGAGATATACATGTCCCTTTAAGTTTTTTGAAATGTATGGGAGTGGGAGGGAAGATAAAATTTCGAGCACAACTCCAACCAGCAACATGGTCTTGTGGAGTCCAAAAAATGGCTCCCAGCAGGAAATGTCCTCAAGCTGGGGACTTCTCAGAAACCGAATCTGGCTTCAAACAGCCCATAGTGAAGGGAGGTGAGGGAAAAGAGAAAATCAGCAGCAGCGGAGGTGGCAGTTTCTTCTCTGGCTGAGGAAAGGCAGGCTGGGAATCTGTCTTTTTACTTTGGGAGCTGATTGGCACTGACTGGGGTGAAGAAATGCTGGGTTTCTGAGGAGTTAAAAACTGAGGGTAAAAAGGGTTAAATGGAGAATAGCAGATCTGGGGTGAGAGAGTGAAGGGCTAGAAAAGGCTTTTAAGGTGGTAAGTGGAGGGGTGGATAGAGCAGTTATATATAACAGGGGAAGGACAATAGACAGACATTTAGGTGGCCATCACATACACTCATACACACATATAGACAGACACTGAGGATCAATCCATGGGTTACAGTTGAAAGGCTGACTCAGGTGGAATGGGTCAGAACTCTTAAAAAATATAAATGGAAAGGTTTTTCATTTTCTAGGCCAATCATTGGTGAAGTAAACTTTAAGAGATAAGGTCATGAGCACTATAAGAGGATTCTACACCATGAAGAATCATCTAGAGGGTCTTGAGCGTCCAAGTTTCTTTCCTAAAAGCAAATTAAATCATGAGCATTGTGGTATAATGTTAAACTACCTACAATTGAAAACAGACAGTAACATATCCAATGAATGAACTCTGTAGCAGGTGTTTATGACATGCAGCTGCATATTCCATTGCTATCTGTGGACATGAGCATTAGATCATATTACCAGGCATAATCAAGTAGAAAATGAATAGATTAGAATTTTTGTCGTGATATTATCTTTTTTTTTTTTTTTTTTTTTTTGGTTTTTGGTTCAAACCCGGCAGTGCTGAGGGGTTGCTGCTGTCTCCATGATCAGAATTTGCTCCTGGCAGTCACGTGTGATCATATGGGGAACAAAAATTCGAACCCATCACCTTTTTCATGAAAATCAAAAGCCTTTCTTCTATGCTATCTCTTTGGTTCAATCGGGATATTTTCT
>PVKC010028458.1:0-15441 GCA_004027635.1 Crocidura indochinensis
AAAAAAAATTATACATATGTATGTATATATGTGTATATATATTATATATAAAGTTTTCAACATTTCCTTTTAGTAACTGGAGATCTAGGCCCTGAACACACGTTTTCAGAGATTTCATAGCATTGCACATGTAGTTGTTGCCTCGTGGATTTTATATTGACTCATAAAGGATTTCAGAAACTTGGTTCAACTGAAAGATTGAGTTATCAGTGTGGAAGACTACTAATCTAATGATAAAGGCTCTGATTGATTTTTTTTTTAATTTGGGGACCATACCCTGAAGTGTTCAGGGATTTCTCCTGGCAAGGCTGGGAGACCATATATATGGGGTGTCAGGTCCTGAACCTAAGTAAAGTGTCATAACCTAAGAAAGTGTCATAATCCCATTACTATACCTCTGATCTTGAGGTTCTGATCATAATGATACTTAGATTGAACCCCAGGTAGACTTTTTGTCCATAATGAAGATTTTCTAAATGAGAAAAGCTTTTACTTGGAAATGAAGCTTCTTCCACAGTGACAGCTTGTCCATTTTAGTACAGTTGTGTTGGACTATGCCAATCAGACACAGAAGTTCCTCCTATGCATGACCATGAGTCAGTTGGAAATGACTTGAGCAGCCAAGGACAGGAAATGTGTGTGGCTCCCAGCCAGGAAGTGTCCTGTGTCTACTCCATCCTCTTTTGCTCAGCCAGGGGCCAAGAGTACTGGTCTCAAAGATCAGACTGGGCTGGTTTCAGTCCAAACTCTTCTTTATTGTTTTGTCTTTGTTTGGGGAGGCAGCACTCGTTGATACTCAAGGGGTACCCCTGGCTCTGAGCTCAGGTGTCACTTTTGATGGTTCTTGGGAAACCATATGAGCTGCCTGGAATTTAACCCAAGTTGGCTGTGTGCAAATGCAAGTACCCTCCCTACTGTACTATCATTCCAGGTCTCCTCTGCTCACATACACTCTTACTGGAAAGTCTTGACCAGGCCTCTCAACTGGATTCTTTGATGGGCACCCTTAGAGGACCTTACTTCAACAAAATGTGCTGTGTTTTGTTATGGACCAGTTCCCACTTCGGGTACCCCCTAAAGGACTTAACCCATAGGCACCATAATCAAATCTCTTTCTCACACACACACTCATAATTCTGTAGACCCATGTAGACTCTGTTGAGTTTTTTCTTTTCCAACCCTTAGGTCTAGCCTGTGCTTTCCCTTCTTCCCACTCAGGATTTGTTCTTTCTTTCCTTCTGAGGGCGAGCTTCCCCCTGCAGTATTCATAGGCTACTCCCAGCTCTGTGCTCAGGAGTCTATGTAGTGCTAGAGATCAAACTCAGAGTTCCCACATGCCAGCCATGCCCCCAAACTTCAACCTGTCGAATTATCTCTGACCTGGCTTTAGCCTTCCTGACAGGTCTCCTCATATCTCACATACTAGCTACCTTCCTGCCTCAGGCATCCTTGGTCAGATGTCCCATTCTCAACCCTTCACTGAGCACCATGTTTTAGGTGCATTCTCACTTGCTGTTCTCCACAGCTATGCCATCTGTGGGTCTCTTGCAAGTTGGCCTATGTCCTGGTTCTTTGCTGCCTGCTCTAGCAGGTCAACTCTGTGAAGCCAGGCATGTCTTCAACAGACTCCCAAGGCCTCTGTCCACTCACCCAGCCTGTGAGTGAGAACTGCAAATTGAGCCCATCACACCAGCCATGACACTGACTGGTCACTTGTATTGTGCACAGTCTATGGTTGAGTGACACTTCCTGATGTAACCTGAGATTGTCATGACCTCTTAAAAGCAGGTTGTAGTGTGACTGGAGTGATAGTATAGCAGTTAGGGCACTGTGAATGAAACCTCAGATTCCAAAACCAGGACTTGGAGAGACATGTCTGGAAGCAAATGTCAATACAAGAAATAATCCAATACACAGAGCCAACTTGGATTCAGTTATCCCTTCTGAGCTTCATCAGCAGTGATCCTTGAATGAAAAGCCAGGTATACCTGAGCACCATTGGGTGTGGCCCCAAAACAAACTAAAAGCAGCTCATTGAGTGAATGATTGTTGCCTACAAGACATGTTGCCTGATGATAGTTACAGAAAGCAATGCTCAGCCATCTCCTCTATCCAGTTGCCAGGTCCTTTGGAAATCTTCAGTGCTTATAGATGTTCTAGGTGTGGAGACTGGACACAGGGACAGTCCCTGGCCTCTGGACCTGGGACAGCCCATGTGCATGATGGGCCGGTGCCACAGTTGCAATTGGCTTGGGATGTGATGTGTGGAAGTAGGAATATAGGGGTCTTCACAGAAGGAGGAGTGTTGGGGTCTGTGTGGAAAGAGGAATGTTGAAGTTTGCATGGAACAGAAGTATTGGGATCTGCATGGAAAGTGTGTGTCAGGGTCTGTGTGGAAGAAGTAGAGTAGTAGAAGTAGTCTATGAATGGAGGAGTGTCCATTGCTATCCCACAGTACAAGCCTTTCCCCTCTGCCTTGCAGGTGGCTCCAGGCTGGACCCCACAGGCCCCTTTGTGCCTACAAATACCAAACAGGCCCTGTCCAACATGTTGCAGCGGCGCTCAGGAGCTGTGCTGCAGCCACCCGCCCTGCACGCCCTCAGTTCACAACAGCAGCTTCTGCAGATGAAACTCCTGCAGCAGCAGCAGCGGCTCCTCCGGCAGGCACAGGCACGGCCTTTCCAGCAGGTGGGTCCTCCTGGGCTGGAAGAAGACTGCATTCGCAAGTTCTCAGTCCTGTACTTCCATACATCTGCATGTGCTGTCCCTGTGATACCTGTGTCCTCTGTCCTTTGTTACCCACCATGTCCTCTGCCTTCTGTCTTTATTTGGGGGTTTGTTTTTTGAGCCACACCCATCTACCCTCAGGGTTACCCCTGGCTCTGTACTTAGGGATCACTCCTAAGAAGCTCAGGGGCCCATTTTGCAGAACACAGAATTGAATTCAGGTTGATTGGATTACCTTGCATGCAAGGCAAATGCCTACCTGCTTATCACTGACCACCCCTGTCTTATTTTCTTTAACTTGGTGCTTTTGAGATGACAGTCATTGTTTAGCAAACTCTGTGGGAGGCCACATAAAACCTCATTTCCTGGATGTATCTGAGTACAGTAACTAGGAAGCAGAAGATGAAGCGATGACTCTCTGTGGTCTCTAGATTTTTCTCTGTTTCTGACTTCTAAAACTGCCACACACCATTCTGAGGGAGGAGAGAACAGTGATGAGCTGTTAACATAAGTAGAGTTCTCACTCTTTGCCGTGGCACTCAGAAGTTCTTAAAGTTTGTCCAGTGTCTTGGGTTCCACAGTACCAGCTCCCCCAATCACTGTGTGCATCGGGGCCCTTTTAATTCCCCAGGAAAGCATTTCTATATACACCTCGTGTCACAGTACTAGACTGAAGCAGAAAACACAGAACTTTCAAACTAGCAAGACATTGTGATGCTCAATATTTGGGCTCCATTTCTAGGCAGAGCCCCAGAATCTAACTTGGGTTTTTCAACCATTTCATACCAGTGGGGGCAGCATAGAACCACTTACTTATGGTGTGGATGGTGGAGATTCATTCTACATACATCCTTAAATATAGATCCTTTTCTCCCTGGAATATGAGGCAGAGACAAGAATTGCAGGAGAATGCAATATCTTGCAGTCACTAATAACTGCCTCTCCCTGGCCTCCAAGACCTGGGTTGCCTTTCACATGTAATATCTGAGAATTTGATCAAAATGCTCTAAAACTTAATTTTACTTAAATAAGTGACTTATTTGACTCCAGTTAAAATTTCTGTGAGACTAGCTCTTCTTGGAGGTAACAAAAGTTAAGTCATTGATTAAAATCCCTATTGAGATAAAGAAAAGTTTCCCGAGTAAAGAAACCATCTCACACCTTAGGATTCATCTTTCTTTTAAAGCAATTTGAATGAAGTAATTTAAGCCCAATTCAATTTTTTAATTACTTTTGTTTATAACTATTCATCAGAAGATGTACTTTTCCTTATAGTCACTTTTAAACTGTTGCTGATAAAAATCCTTTTTTTTTTTTTTTGTGGCGGGGGTTGGGGCCACACATGGTGGTGCTCAGGGGTTACTCCTGACTCTGCTCAGAATTCACTCCTGAAAGGCACTGGGAACCATATAGGATGCTGGGATTTGAATCAACGTTGGTCTTGGGTCAGCTGCTTGCAAGGCAAATGCTCTACTACTTCTCTGGCCCCTAATCTGTTGTGAAACTTAGGAGTCACTAGCTGGGGTACATATCTCTCTTCCATATCTCTTCCTGATAAAAGGCAGGATAAGCATTGTTTGTCCCCTAAGGTGAAATTCTTAAAAAAGTAAATTTAATTTATTCTACCTTTTTTTTTTTTTTTGGTTTTTGGGTCACACCCGGCAGTGCTCAGGGGTTAATCCTAGCTCCATGCTCAGAAATTGCTCCTGGCAGGCACGGGGGACTCGAACCGATGACCTTTTGCATGAAAGGTAGACGCCTGACCTCCATGCTATCTCCCGGGCCCCAATTTATTCTACCATTAATGAAAGATAACCATTTCATATCTGGAGAAAATAGGTTTATGACATAAAATATCCTAGAGAACCTCCCCTACCCAGCTCATTTCATAGTGATTTCTCTGAATATTTTCAAAACCTTTCTTCATAAGTGATTTCTACTATGGGCTCTGAAACCTTAAATGGCAATGGGGATGTAAATGGTAATTCTTGGGATGTCTCAGCTAAGAAGAGAAATCACCACATGCAGATACACATGGCTTGGTGTGGTGCCCAGTAAAGGCTAGAAGTCTGTGGTAAAATCACTCACATCTCTCAAGAGACTTTAGCAGCTTCAATTAATTTTGAAATTTTCTGTTATGGATCATCTATTTCTGCATAAATTGTTAAGACATAGGGAAAACATTAGGAAAATAGGTGCTAGATAGCATGCATTTTTGTCAAATGTTTTCCCATCCTTCAGTAGGTCTATTTGTTACAGCTTTGATGCATTATCAGCATGCATAGAGATGATTGACAAGAAAACCTTTATTATTTTTTCTCTTTTTATTCTTAAGAGTTTTTACATAGGGAAGTAAAAATAATCCATCTCCATTCTTCCCCAGTGTCCCTTACTTAAATGGAAATTGGTGTAGTGACTATACATGGGAATTGACATATATCTGAGAAGCGACACTGCCTGGGAACCTTCTCTGTAAAATGGAACTTGGATTCTTGTGAAATTCAATAGCTGGAACAGTACTTGGAGCATGACTGGCGCAGAGGACATATCCAAATGTCGTCTGTGCCTTCACAGTTGCTATTCCATCAGTGTTACTTTACCATTACATTATATCAGAGGAAATTCCTAGCCCCTGGAAGCCATCTTTATGTTATTAAATAAGATATGAAGGATTATGGGCCCGGAGAGATAGCACAGCAGCGTTTGCCTTGCAAGCAGCCAATCCAGGACCAAAGGTGGTTGGTTCGAATCCCGGTGTCCCATATGGTCCCCTGTGCCTGCCAGGAACTATTTCTGAGCAGACAGCCAGGAGTAACCCCTGAGCACCGCCGGGTGTGGCCCAAAAACAAAAACAAAAAAAAGATATGAAGTATTAATAGAGAAAAAAATTACAGCAGATACTTTTCTTACATAATTATTTAGTTGTCCCCAATACAACTTGTCTCCTGTAGCTGGTAGTCGAGATTAATAGTCAATGGAAAGTTGTCTTAAGTGTCCTAATAGCCCTTTTGACTTCTAAGCATTGTAACTTTTTATCATCTAGATTTTGCAATAGAAACTTTAAAAGGGTAGATTCCAAGGCACTGTTAAAAAAGACTGCTATGTTTTCATTTCCACATACCTTAGGAAAACCACTACAAAATTAGAATGTTGGTTATCAGAATGAAAAATTCTTCTTGTGTTGTTTTCACTCCCCTTTCTGTTCTATACACTGTTGACCTTCTAACATAAGAGCCATCCTTCCTCATGCTGCTCTAAGATTTGGGATGGATCTTTTAGGGAGGAATCCTATGGGGCCCAGAAGAACTAAATTTTTAGACATTAATGCCATCAAGTTATCTTTCTCCCAAAGACACATGGATGCTGCTGCACTATAAAAGTAATGTTTTATTTGTCCATTCTTTATTGATGACTTTACTAGTTCCATGTTTATCCATAGTTTTTTTCCTGTACTGTTAACCATACTACAGTAAACATTTTTATTCATTTCTTTCCTCTTATGGAGAATTTTATAGTCTATGCTCAGATGTGGAAATGTTGACTTGGTCCCCATCCTGGTGAATATTCCCAATAGTCATTAGTGAGCAAAGGAGTATTTTTATTTCTCTACATCCTTGATAAAATAGACACTAATTTTTCATTCAGAGCATGTAAAAATGGTAATATATTCTAGCCTCATTTGCATTTCATGATTACTTGTGAATTTTGGTATTTTATAGCTTTGTCAGATATTCAGGTTTCAAGTAATTTTTTGATTGTAAAATCTCAACATAATCCAAAGTAAATGTAATTATAGTTGTCAGTGGTTGGAAAATTTTCTTGTTTAAATACTGAATTTTGATAGTTACCTGTGGCACACAGTGGGATCAGCAAATTCTCTGTCATCTCTGCTTTTTTGATGCCTTCAGGTCCTTTAGGCGACTTTCACACAATATTCCTTAGTGACTTGGTCTGAAGCAGTGTAATGGGGTGGAAGAGTTTAGAAAACCTCTACAGAGCCTGGGATTTTGAAGTCTTAACTTCCCACAACACTGTATTAAAATGAGCAATTTCACGTGTTTTGGCTCCCTGCATCATCAAGCTAAAAAAGTCTTATTCGTGTTGTCTGCCGTTTTCTTGCTTGTCCCCTTCTGTAGGACCTCTGTCACTCTGCTGTCTCCCTTCTGGAAGACCTTGACAACATAATGGTAACACCCCTGCTCTGTCATCCCATTTCCTTTTATTTTTTTTAAGTAAACTTGGACAACATTACTCTCTGAGCACCCAGACAAGAACCAGTTTCCCCCTTCTTCCATAGCTGGCTATCAGTAGAATGCCCATTTCATTGTTTGTTATGTGGATCATGATCAAGACCATTACCTGGAACCATGAATGCATTGGCCATGTTTAATTTGGTGGACTTGGTGTCAAGTCCCTGCCTCACCCCTAGTTTTACCTTCCACTTGGGGTAGGGGTAGACATAGGCAGAGTGGGTCAGCTCACCCACTGCCTCTCAAACTTCAGTCTGTGCCTATGGCCTCCCAAGGGTCCTGATATCTCTTGGTGCTGATTGGTATCACCACCAGAGGGAACTGCATGGTATGTAACTCATGAGCCCCTGCTAGATCTCAAAAGTCATGATTGTAAAACCTCTAATCTCATCTCATCCTACTCCTTGGCTAGTCCACACCTCTCCACTCACACCTCATCCCCTATCCCTTTCCAGAATGGAGAAGCTGTGCTCTGAGAGAGGCTTCATGCATGCCACCATCAAACCCCTTCACTCCTGCTCTGCCTGGCCTAGATGAGAGTGCATGTGTGCTTTGAAGCCCTAGTAGGGTTTCTGAACCCAATCACCAGCTCACAGCATAAACCCAAGACACGTTAGCTTAACACCCAGCACACAGCTGTGATGGGAGTGTAAGTCTGTGTACTTCACTTCCAATTTAATGGGGAACTTGTTCTGTACCTCAGTAAAAGTGTCTCTTATGTAAATGGAGGCCTTTAACCTTATACCCTTTAGTTATTTATTTATAACTGAGACTAATTAAAATAAGCTCAGGAAATATTTGGGTTATTTATTACCTGTTTTATGAGCAATTTCTGTCATGAAAAATTTCTTCAGCAAAAGCAAGTGTAGAGATTTTCAGAAATAACTATTTTATTTTGGGTGTTTTTCTGTCAGTTTTTCATGATACTTTGTGGTACCTAGAGACTAGGCGAGATTTTTAGGTTATTTAAAATTTTGAATTAAGCTAGAAACTATTTTGTTTTTGTTTTTGTTTTTTGGGCCATACCCAGCGGCGCTTAGGGGTTACTCCTGGCTATCTGCTCCGAAATCACTCCTGGCTGGCATGGGGTGGGGGGGTGTGGGGGAAAGACCATATGGGATGCCGGGATTCGAACCAACTTTCGTCTTAGGTCAACTGCTTGCAAGGCAAATGCCCTACCACTGTGCTATCTTTCCGGCCCTAATCTAGAAACTTTTAAAATGCTTTGGAGACACCTTATAAACTATTATTCAGATAATAACATTTTGCATCTATCTTTGATTTTACTTTTTTGAAAAACCATAGAAAAATTTCTTGTTTGTCAAGTATAATAATCTTGTTTTTGATTTATATTATGAAAGATGTATATACCAATTAAGTGATTTCTAAATTATTCAAATTAATGAGAATGTACTATTTATCTTGGCTACTACTTCATTATTTTTCATTAATGTCTTATTTTCACTAATATGATGGACATACAGACTGAAACAGTCACTACATTCATCCCTTAAGGACAGTAATGCAACAGAAGCTGTTTAGAAGATTCCTGTTTGGATAAGACTTGTTCTATTATAGAAGGGATCTGTTTCTTTCCATAGCACATTTTACTATTGATTACATTGATTACATTGATCCCAACCCAGCTATATTTGATAGGAAAAAGAATATCATATATAACTGGAGTGAGGCCCAGATATAGTTCAGCAGGTAGGACATTTTCCTTGCACACAACTCACCCCAGTTTGATTTCCAGCATCTCATATGGTTCCCCAAGAACTGCCAAGAGTGATACCTTAGTGCAGAGCCAGGAGTAAGCTCTAAGCACTGTTAGTTATGACTAAAATCAAAAGAAACAAAGCAAAACCATAGTATGAGTGAATTGGAAAGCATTTGGTAAAGTAATTTGTGACTGGATATAAAATCTAGTGATTCCAAAGACTCTTAGTTAACAGGTAAATTAAGTCATGTCTTAGCCTTGTTTCTATTGATAATTGAACTTACTATGTACCAAACTCTGCTGGGAAATACTTAACAGTAAATCAGATCAGGTTTAGAATGGGTGTAGGAAGGAGCAAATCAGTAGATTCTGTATAACCAATGGTATCACTTATCCCCAAATGCCTGGTACCCCTTTGCATATGGTATTCCTGGCCACTCCCAAATCATCCCCAGCAGCGCTTAAAATATTTTACTACACCTTACTCCTCTCTTCTTTCCTTACTCTCATTATAACTTATAAAATCTTCCAAGTTTAAGAACATTCTTCTTTAGTCCAAACCAGTCAAATAATTTGAATATTTAACTTGTGTATCTTGTTACTGCTTTGGGTAAAACAGAAGCAGGGGCAGGAAAGATAGACAGCTATCCGCAGAGCAGCTGGGGCCAGCCACTAGTTTTGGGGAATTTGGGGGTCTCATGCAAGGCAAGCTCCCTAACTCAATATTTTCTCTGGCCCCAGAATGTATTTTAAAATTTGATTTTTCTTTTGTGCTTCATTGAAAATCCTGGTATTTTTTCAAGTGTACGGTTTGTGCTTTTGATTTTTTGAGGAATTAGTTTTAACCTATTTCTTGAATCTCCAAGCTCTAAGTTCTTGTTTTTAATCAGGTAATGAGATGAGGGTTGCTACAAAACTCATATATCCTAGTTTTCTTCCATACACAGTTTCTATAGCTAGTTTCATATGGTTCTGCAGCAGGCAAACTGGAAGGTGCTAAAGAGTCAGGAAAACTTGCCTGAACAATCCTGCAATCTACTGACCCCCATATAGACTAAGAGAAATCGGAAATCCTTGATTTTTCTTCTTGTCTGCAAACATGGAAAATACATAGAGTGCTCAGTGTCCACCAGAAGTGCAGTGGCCTTTACAAATCTCGTGTGACTCTGGAGATGTGGTCTTGAGAAAGCTGACTGGTCATGCCACCAAATCCCCTAGCCCCAAGACATGGGAATATCAGGGAGAAGTTGTAGCCCCCAGTGGTTGCACGACCATCACAAGGGTTCTGAGGTCCTGTTGGTGAAAATAGTAGTGCAATGGGTTAGGAGCTATGGTTAGGATCCATAAGGCATAAACAACCAAATAGGGGCTTAAATAGTTTCCTTTTGGGACCTGAGAGATCATACAGTGGACAAAGCTCTTGGCTTGCACACGACTGACCCAGGTTCAGTACCTGGCAGCACTTATGGTCTCCCAAGCTCCCCCAGAATTGATCTCTCATCATGGAACCAGGAGTAAACCCTGAGTACTGCCAGGTGTGACTCCAAAACAAAAATAATGGTTTACTAGAAAATGTCCCATGTGGGTACTGGTCTACCTAGTGGAAAGGACCCCAGATCTTGAGGTGGGAGATTCCTCTCTGTACAGGGAAAGCCAGAGAGTTGTGCTCTGCAGCTCTAGTCCTGGAGCCTGGCTTCTGTCTACACAGTGAGGGTCCATGCTTACAAGGAAACTGCCATCAGAACAGGAAGCCCTGTGAGTCTCTGGCCTGTAAGTATTAATAATGATTAATGCTGGCTGACTCCTCCCCCAGTACTTCTAAGTCAACCTCTTCTTTCCCTGCTGGAAATGCCTCTCCCAGTGGGTGTTAGCTGTGTGGCACTTCCACAAACTGCAGGTTGGAAACCACTGATCTAGATTATTTTCCCAGGCATATCAAAGCAATCCCATAACATAACACGGTCAGAACTGAGGACATCTGTGATACAAGAGCATCATCAAACACCATTTTCTGTCAGGAGATTGTCTACTCCACTGCACTGCATGTTCCCAATTTGTCTGCCTTGTGAGGGTGCAGAGTGATTCTGAGTTTGTACACACACGTAGGTTTGTGCAATGGTAGGGGACCCTGCCCTTGTCCCTGGAATGTGTGAGAAGTACAGCCCTCTCTGTCCCCCTGGGAAATGTGGTCTGGAAGAGTCGAAAGTTCTGAGTTCACATTGTAGATTTGGTGTCCTGGGCTTTTGACTGCTCACTCTGAGCACCCAACATCATCTCAACTTTGTTTTGCAGGCACAGCCAGGGGACCAGGCTGCTCTCTTTGCTGCACAGGCTCGGCCATCCCCTCAGCCCCCTCAGTACCCAGGACTGCAGCACACACAGGTACCTTCTCACTTTCTCACTGCTGCTTGGATTCTTAGCACTGTTGACGTATGACATGAAACAAGAAGGATATTGGCTCCACTCTAAGAACCAAACCTGGATTGTTGGTTACAGTTAACACTTTGAACAAGTTTTGCCAATGATAGTTGGGCAAGCATCAGGATTGATGATAGGAAAGAGGGTAAAACCGCTGGAGAATCCACATTAGGAATGTAAATTCTAACCTTTAGTTAATAGAGGTGATAGCAAACATTGAAAAGCTCGGGGCTGCCCCTGGACACTTCTAGCTAATGTATCCAGATATTGATTATATTCAAAGAGAGCTTCAATGGACGGAATAAGAAGACAATGGCCTTGGACTCAGATCCTAGCATAAATACTCACTATTTTGCTGCCTTGTACTTAGCATTGCATCCATTCCCCTGTGCTCAGTTCCCTTCTCTATAAATTAAAGATGAAACCCAGGGAGGAACAGGCACAGTGCTGGAAATACAGAAGCCCCCCTATGGCCCCAGAACCTTGCTTTCACATCCTGAAAAGTCATTAGCTTTTCTACCCATAACTGCACACCCACTCCCTCTCATCATTAGAGGCCCAGAGAGGTTGGCAGCATTGTTGGTGAGTAGAGCTTTCAGCTCAGCCCTTGTTCCCAGCTGGAAGAAAAGGCACGATTGACCTTCACAGCTCAGCTTAGGGCCTGCTAGGAGTCTCAGTGCCTCATAGCAGCTTTGAAGTTAGAGCCACCAAACTTCTCTTAAGCATAGTATTTCCAGGGTTCCTGGGAACTGACCTTGTTTCCTGTAGTTGGCTTTCTCTTCTTGGCAAAGCAAACTAGAAACCGGCTACCTTTTTAGGTATCCCCAGGCATTAAGATTTAGAGAAACTGCATTTTTGAGGGGTTTTGTTTGTTTTGGATTTGAGTGATGTTATTCCTGACTCTGCACTCAGAAATTATTCCTGGTGATGTTTAGGGATTGAGCCCTTGTCAGCCACATGCAATGCCTTACGAATTGTCCTATTGCTCTGGCCCAGGCACCACATTTTAATACTGGGTAGAAATTAGAGTACCAGCCTGCTCAGAAGGCTAGAATGGAATCAGAAGTATAGAACCATTCCCACTTATACTAGAAGCCTCTAGTGAAGGTCTTTATTGTTTTCTTGTGTTTTAGGATCTAGTCTGTGACCATAGACACATTATCCCATTTCAGCAGCACTGCAGGGAAGGGGTTGTTATTCCAATGTATTGGGAGCACAGGTAGCCTTTTTCGACTGGGGAAAGACCTCATTGGTCCTCGTGATATTTCAGGGAGGGTGCTTATGTCTGAACTGGAATTTCCAATTGGTGAAGGGTACAGCTTGTCAATTCTGCCACTTTGTTTTGTTCCCAGACTAGGCCTCATGGTTTTATATTTTCGGAGGTCCCCCACCCCCACCCCTAGTGCTGCAGGGTGGGACCAGATGGGATGCTGGTGGCTGGAGCCCCTTACTCACACTTGTTCATGCCCACAGACAGTGCCCCAGGGCTACACCATGTACGGGACACAGATGCCTTTGCAGCCAAGTCCTCAGTTGCCAGCTGGAAGTATGGTCCTGTCTCCCGGCTATAACTGCAGATCCTACCCAGCCACTCACTCCAGCCCAGCGCTTCTGGAGCGATTCCGCCAGATGCGGCAGCAGCCAAGCAGCTACCCAACACAGCAGGCCTCACCCTACCTGCAGCCCCTGCCCAGCTCTCAGAGGTGACACTCTCTGTCTTACCTTGTTTAGCTACTTTGGGGTTGTATGTGTGAGTTTGCTGTTTGCCTGAATTGTATCATCTGCTATATCCTTTGTAGCAGCATTCAAAAAGACATTGAAACTAGAAAGGCCCTATTGTGTTCATTTCCTTCAGAGCCCCCTATATCTCTGGCCCCCGTTTTCCATGGAGCAGTGACACTTTTAAGTGTCAGCGCTAATATTCTTTTTCAAAATGGCTTCTTGGGGGCTGGAGAGAGAGTCCAGCAGGAAGAGCACTTATGTGGCTGACCCAGGTTCATATGGTTCCATGTGGACTATGGAGCCTGCCTGATGTGCCTATCATTCCCGAGCACCACCAGGTGTGGCCCACAAACATCCCAACAGCAGCAACAACAACAAAAAGCTTCTGGATTAAAAACACTTAGGAGAATAAGTTGGTATTGCCAATGGTACCTTCCTACCAGATGTAGGTACAGTCCCAACATTATCTGTGTTTGCAGTAGATTCAGAAGCCTGACACCCAGAGGATCTGGTGGTTTTCTCCCTGTTTCACCTTTAACACTTCCGGGAAACACCATTATGAAAGACTTTTTTTCAGTTCTTATTTGACTACATTGACTCTGGGTCTGCAATTTATGTTCAACCACATCCACATGTGAGCCACTGAAGGTACATGCAACTTCAGCATGTTAAAGGGAAGGTGACATAGCAGTTGAGATGCTTGTCTTGTATGCCATCTGACCGGCAGCACCATATGTAGCCCCCATGTTACACCTGGAGTAAGTTCTGAGCACTGCTGGGTGTGGCCCCCAAACAAAAACACATCAAAACACAGTATGTGGCTGTCCTAATCAGTACAGTCATCACCCACCCTATGTGGTTGCTTAAGCTCCTTAAGATAAACTTAAACATTGAGCTCTTCCATCCTTTTGATCCAAGTGACAACCTGAGGTGGTAGGAGAGTAATCCCTGCAGTCCACAGGCTGCTGCGTTTCAAAATATTTCAGGCTCAGTGCAGTGCCCTGCTTTATTTGAAGCTGAGACCTGTAATCCCAATACTGGTGTAGTAGCCAGTGGCTTCTAATTCAGGGCAGCACACAGAGAACAGTGGAAAGTTCATTGTATACAGTTCTACGGGGTTAACACAGGTCCTGCAGCATTCTCCAGAATGGGCAGAATGGCCCATTAGGGGGCACCAGCACCTCCTCTCCCATGAGGGTGGCCAGTTGCCCCAGGTATAATTGGGGACATTTTCTGTTTGTAAATGCTGAAAAGCGGGTTGTAGGCCAAGGAAGTTTGTAAACTCAATCTCAAGAAATTGCCAGCACATCAGATAGACTCATAGTAGCACCTCTCGAGAAATGCATTACAACTGTTATTTTTCAAATTATTGGAAATATGACCATGGTGTGCTGCCTAAAGCTTTGAGGGTCTGGGTTTAAACCCCACTCATGCTGTGGGTGGATTAACTCCACAGTTCTCAGCTCAGCAGTTTTTGTTTTTGTTTTTGTTTGGTTTGTTGGGCCACACCCGTTGACGCTCAGGGGTTACTCCTGGCTATTCGCTCAGAAGTCGCTCCTGGCTTGGGGGACCATATGGGAACCGGGGGATTGAACCGCGGTCCGTCCTAGGTTAGCGCAGGCAAGGCAGGCACCTTATCTCCAGCGCCACTGCCCGGCCCCTCAGCTCAGCAGTTTTAAGATGGTGATAAAACCACCATCAATGGTAGGATTGATAATTTGGTCATTTGCATGCTCCAAAATAACTGACCAACCAGGGGTACTTCTTATTCACAAAATACACTTTAAGCTTTATGGCTATGAAAGTATCTTTTGGTAACCCAGGTGCTTAGAGCTAGCAGTGTAGTTTAGCAGTAGAATCTTTGCCCTGAATATTCAGGCATCAAGGTTTAGTTCACTAACACACATGTTCTTTGCGCATGCAAAGAACATGCCATTTCAATTCCAAGGAATCCTCTTGGAAACTTCTAGATCATTTGACTCAATAGCCAATTTTTCATTTGCTCAAGGGAGCCAAGGAGTTTGAGTTTGTGGTTCTTGCACCATGCCTGGCAATGCTCAAAGGCTACTCCTGACTCTGAGCTCAGGGATTCCTTCTGGCAGTTTTGGGCGCCCCATATGTGGTGCCAGATAGCAAACTGGGGATGACTGTATGCAAGGCAAGCACTGTCTGTCTCCCTAGCCCCTCACTGTCTGAGCTGTATGAGTGATGACCTGTACATAATTCTTTTCTGTGCTTGCGGAATCAGCTGATAACACTAAGTAAAAACTGGGCCTGAAAACCACTTGGTCCTTCTCTCTGCAGACTGAACCACCAGTCCCTGCAAAGCCCGATAGTGGGTGCTGGAATGGAGGCCATGCTGCCCACAGCTCACCCCAGCCTCCCCCCCGGGTCCCTACCTCAGGACCCTATGCGGACTCGACAGCCACAGGTTCGACAGCAGCCAAGGGTCCTCCAGGTAAGGGACTGGGAGGTGAGGAACAGGGCATGGGGTCACCTAAGGCACTTCCTGTGGGCTGTGTCAGGACTTTCAGCCTAAGGGGAAGGGGGAATCTTGGCTTTGTTTTTCTGCATTTCTGCCAGGTCTAAGTCAGCCATGTCTAT
>PVKC010028459.1:0-15435 GCA_004027635.1 Crocidura indochinensis
CCAAAAAAAAAAAAAAAAAAAGAATTTAGAGGGAATAAGCATCACTTATCCTACCTTTAAAATAGGGCTTAAGCTGTGTCCCTTGTCTCCACACTACCTCCTGCTCTCCCTGTAACATCTCTCAGCTTTTCATCACCCAGTCTAACTGCTCTGACCTCTGACCTCTGGTTCACCAAAATTTAGATCCCAGTTTACCACTGTCCATGCAACCACATTCTTTTAGGTTTAACAGCTTATGAATTCCACGTATTTTATGCATAACTATACAAGGCCTAATTTAACTAAGGCTTGCAGGCTTTGAATTGATGCAGCTTCCCATTTTTGTGAAACTATTGCCCTAATCAATAATTATTTTTATATGAATCCAACTTAAACTCAATGGTTTTGCACCTCTGACACCCTGGGTTTGACATTTGGGCAAGTCCAGGGTCAAGACTCCTGTCTATATAGTGAGCAAAGGTGACAGCACAATCTACCTCTTATACGCTCAATTTTACCAGTTCGACATCTTCTTTTTGATTGGGCAATTCCAACCATCAGATAGGGCTGTGTAAAAATATAAGTCTTGCCAAGTGCCTATCTATATCTATCAGCATTTTAAAGCAATGATTCGGATGTATGTGTCACTGTCCAGTTAATTCAGAGTTACTGGTGTTCTGTTCCAGATATGTGTGCCTCTGCCAGAATGACTCACTTTAAACTGGACACAGGCACTGTATTTGCATTTACTGTGGCCTTCCTTTTTATGCCTTGTAGGATAAGCCATCGAAGCTTGGAACCCAGCTGGCAGCCATTGCAGTGATGAGACTACAAATTGACAAGGATTTGGCTGAAATTGGCAACTCTTTCACATACCTGCAGACTTCCATAAATTCCCTGGCTGAGGTGGTGTTGCAAAATCAAAGAGACTGTTCCTGAAATGGGGTGGCCTTTGTACTACCCTACACGAAGAGTGCTGCATCTATATTGACCATACTGAACTGACTGAGGACTCTATTAATAAACTGCAGGCAGGAATTGAACAAAGAAAAAAAAAAGAGTGGGAGGTAGGATCATCTTGGTATCAAAATTGGCTTAATTGGTCCCCTTGGCTTACTACCCTTTTATCTGCATTGGCAGGACCATTAATCCTTTCTTTAATTATTATTACTCTTGGATTTTGCTTTTTAAATCGTCTGTGGCCATAATGAAGAACCTTTTCCACACCACAGGTTGCAATTCTTGCTAATGTAGGAAATGAGTTAACAGTACAAACAGGAAACAGAGACTGCAGTGCATGTAATATTAACAGAAACTCATGACCTATAGACTGGTTTGGTAGTCAATGATGGGTATGATTCTGGGATATCTTTAAGGCGTCACCAGGACAACCTAATCCTTGCACAAGCCCCATTGGTTCCCAGCCTCTCCTGCATATCTCACTTGGTTCTTATAAAGTAAAAAGATGGAAAATTGAGGAGAAAAATTCGGATATAAGGGAATTTCTGCAAACTGGCCTTGAAAATAAAAGAAAGTTTCTATTCAGAGACTTGTGTAATCGAATGTTATGAGTATAGGATGAGCGAAGGAGAAAGTAATCCAGGTCAAACAAGCTGTCCTTACAAACTATCTAGGCTAATAGATAAATGCGATAATAATAATAATAACAGATAAATGTGATAAGCATTGCAACCACTATCTGTACGTAATTACATCCAGATTTAATAATGCCATGGGCATTGTAAGCGCTATCTTTGCATACCATTTGAATCAATGATGCCATGTACCTTGTGACTGTTGTCTTCACAAACTATCTTGTTGCTGTAATGCCTAGCTGTATTATCCATAATCTGTTTCTCACCTAAAATTTGCCCTTAAAAACCTTGTTCATACCTCCAATAAATGAAATTTAATCCTCTGACAATATTTCCGTGCTAGTAGTCTTTGACTCCCAGACTTCCCGCCTTTTCCTGAATCCAGCCTCAGAGACTATGGGCTGGAAGAAACCCTTACCCATCTTGAATTGGCCTCCTCTGGGGGTCCCAGCCAGAGCCCGACAGCTAACCATTTGTTGAAGAGACTTTTTTTACTCTTATTTACACTTATTGCCCCTTTATCAAAGATTAGTTGATTGTATGTTTGGGGAACATTCTCTGAATACTGGTCTACTCCATAGATCTAAGGGTCTGTCTTTATTACAATACCCCGCTGTTTTAATGACTATTTGTAGGCATTAAATAGAGTACAATTTATACTATATTTGAATTTGTATTTAAATTTGTGGAACAATTTAAAATTGGAGAAAGTGATGCCTCCCATCTTCTTTTTCCTAAGGGTGGCTTTAGCTATTCGTGGGTTTTTATTGTTCCAAATGAGTTTCTGGAGTGTTTGATCCACTTCTTTGATGAATGTCAGTGGTGTTCTTAGAGAAATTGCACTAAATCTATACAATACTTTGGGGAACATTGCCATTTTAATGATGTTAATCCTCCAAATCTATTAACAGGGTATATGTCTCCATTTTCTTGTCCTCTTTTATTTCTTGAAACAGTGGTAGTTTTCTTTGTATAGATCTTTCACCTCTTTAGTTAAATTTAACTCAAGTTATTTGAGTTTTGGTGACACTAATGTGAATATTATTGCTTTTTAAATATCCATTTCTTCTCTATCATTATTTGTCCATAAGAAGGTCATTGATTTTTGCATGTTAACTTTGTAGTCTGCCACTTTGTTATATGAATTGTTTATAGAAGCCTTTTGATGAATCTTTAGGGTTTTCTGAATATAGTAGCATGTCATCTGTGAGCAGTGAAAGCTTGACTTCTTCCTTTCCTATCTGATTCCCTTAATATTTTTCCTTGCCTAATTAATATGGCAAGAACTTCCAGGACTATGTTGAATATGAGTGGTGAGAGGGGACAGCTTGGTCTTGCACCAGATTTTAGAGGAGAGACTTTTAGTTTATCTCCATTGAGAATAATGTTTGCCATTGGTTTGTGGTATATATATTTTCTTACTATATTGAGAAAAGTCTTTCCATTCCAATTTTGCTGAGTGTTTTTTTTTTATCATGAATTCTAATTGGACCTTGTCAAATACTTTCTCTTATCACTTGATATAATAATATGGTTTTAATTTTCCTTTTGTTGATATGATGTATTGCATTGATGGACTTGTATATGTTAAACTATCCTTGCATCTCTGGGATATCTCCTACTTGCTCATGGTGTATAACCTTTTTGATGAACCATTAGATTGTAGTTGCTAGGATTTTGTTGAGGATCTTTGCTATCTGCATTCATTAAGAATATTAATGTAGGGGTTTTGTGTTGTGTGTGTGTGTGTGTGTGTGTGTGTGTGTGATCTTTGCTTTTTATGGTATGTCTGCTTCTGGTATCACAGTGATGTTAGCTTTGTAAAAACTATTTGGAAGAGTTTCTGTTTCTTAAGTTTCCTTGAAGAACCCTAAAGGATTGGCATTAGGTTCTCTTGAAAGGTATGAAAGAATTAATGAAATCTATCTGGGCCTGGACTTCTTTCTATTGGAAGAATTTTGATTATCATTTTAATTTCCTACTATTGTAGTGATAGTCTGTTTAAATACAGATCATCTTGGATCAACCTTGGGAGGTTATGGGAGTTCAATAATTTTTCCATTTCTTCCAGATTTTCTCATTTTCTGGCATAGAGTTTCTCAAAGTAATTTCTGATTATTCTTTGAATTTCTGTAGTATCTGTATTACATTCCCTTTTTAATTTCTAATTTGGTTGATTAATTTTCTTTTTCTATGCAAGTCTTGCTAGTGGTGAATACATTTTGTTTATTTTTTTAAGATCAACTCTTGCTTAATTGATTTTTTGGAATTTTCAGAGGATTTTTAGTTCATTAAATTCTAAGCTTCAGTATTTCCCCTGTCTCCTTATTTTTAGCTCATTTTGTTTATCATTTTCCAATTTTTTAAGCTGTGTCACTAAGTTATTCATGTAGACTATATTCTGTCCTGATAAATGCTTGCAAAGTAGTAAATTTTCCTCCCAATATCACTTTTGTTTTGATCACTATTGCTTTTACCAATAAATTCTGATAATTTATGTCTTCATTCTCATTCGTTTCCATGAATCTTTTGGTTTCGTTTTGATTGTGTCTGTTTGGTAGAGAGTTGTTTAAATTCTAAGTGTTAAAGTGCTTTGTGTTTGTTTGTAATTAACTTTTAATTTCAGTGCATGATGATCTGAAATGGTAGTCTATACAATTTTTATCTTCTTAATTTTATGGAGATACGCTTTGTTGACCAGCATATGGTCTTTCTTGAAGAAAGTTCCATGCACATTGAAAAAGAATGTGTATTCAGCTTTTGGGGATGTCGAGCCCCAAATAGAACTACCAAAGCTATCCTCTTCCATTTCTTCCTTCAGAGATAGTATATCTCTATTGGGCTTCAGCCTGGTTGATCTATCAAGGGGTGACAGGGTGCTGTTGAAGACTCCTACTTTTATTTTTCTGTTATTGAATCCTTTCTTCAAGTCTATCAGAAATCATTTCAAATATTTTTCTGGCTCTTCTTTGGGTGCATATATGTTTAGATTATTTCTTGGTGTACACATCCCTTGATTAGTAAGGAATTACCATCTCTGTCTCTCATATTTGAGTCTAAATTGTGTGTCATCTGATATTAATATGGGAAGACCAATCTTTTTTGGAGTTCTTTGCTTGAATAATTGTCCTCCAACCTTTGACTTTGAGTATATGTTTGCGCTAAATATTCAGATGTGTTTTTTACAGGCAGCAAAATGTTTGATTCAACATTTTGATCTATTTTTGTCACATTATGTCTCTTAATTGGTGCATTTAGCCCATTGAGGTTAAGAGAGATGTTTGTCATGGGATTAAATGTCATTTTATTGTATGAGTTTCATATATTTGTTGGTCTGCTTTGGTCTTGATTAGACCCTTTAGCTCTTCTTTTAAGGTTGCTTTTGAGTCTGCAAAGTTTCTGAGCTGTTGTTTATCTGTGAAGCTCTGTATCCTTCCTTTAAACATGCATGTAAGTCTGACTGTGTTGGATTAACTGGGTGCCACCCCACTCAGTATATATCTTGTTACTCATTGATTAAAAACATCTTTAAATATAACACCTTAGATTGTGGTCTAATACTTGTTCTCCACTCCAGACTGTGGTCTGTTTCTTCCTAATAAAAATCCCGGGTCTCAGAAATATGCTCGCTTGCACTTCTGGATTTCCTATGCTGAACTATCTACTTTGTAGGAGTGGAAGGCTTGCATGCTAGAATTTCTGAACTGTGTAATCCTCCTCCCCCTTCATTGTGTGTGGACTATTTTCTGCATTGATGTTTGGTTCTATACCTGTGTCTCTCCAATGTTCTTGGTCTTGGAGCATGAGGCTACCTTCTCATGACTGGGCTAAGTATTCTTGTAGAAGCATTCATTTTTACTATGTTTTTCACTATGTCCCACCACTGCTTTTGGGCCTTGAGAACTGCTTGTGATAAATATTCTGTAAATCTTAAGGATGACTTTTTGTATATAATTTTTCTTTTTGATAGTGCTGTTTTTACTATTCTATTTCTTTCTACAGTTTTCATAATTGTGACTAGGATGTTCCTTGGGGTGCTTTTCTTTGTATCTCTTTTTTTAATTAAATAATTTCTTTATTTAAACACTGTGATTACAAACATAATTGTAGTTGAGTTTCAGTCATAACAAGAACACCCCCTTCACCCATGCAACGTTCCCATCACCAATGCTCTTTGTATCTCTTTTAGCTGGTACTCTTTGAGCATCCAGAATATGGTTTAATGCCCTCTTTAGTTCTGATAATTTCTCAGCAATGTTGTACTCTACTGTTGATTCTTCATTTGGGTTTTTTCCTGGGTCTCTGGGTCCCAATGATTTTTATGTTGTTTCTATTGAGCTTATTAACCCAAAGTTCTATTGTCATCTAGTCACTTAGAGGACTTTTTTTCAGTCTCCTCTATTGTAGTAAAGTGAATTCAGCCTTTCTATATACTGATTCTATCTTCAGTGGCTGTTATTCTGCTAGTGAAGTTCTCCAGTAAGGTTTCCATTTTACCTACCATGTTTATTTTTTTTTATCTCTGATATTTGTTTTAGAAGCTTTCTCATTTCTATTCTCATATCCTCTTGAGTCTTCTGGACTTGTTTAAATTCGTTGAACAGTCATAATATTTCCTCTCTAAAACATGATCAGAGATGTTATATAAGTGGCAGATGTTGATTAGACCTTCGGAACTAGCATTTTCAGTCACAAGATGTGATGGGGTTCTGCGTAATTTTCCCAATATGAAATGTATAATACTATTATCAAGTGTGTTTGGTATAGCTCCTTTATTGGAAGAAATATGCAGTCACAGAGTGAGATGGAGAGGCTGTGCTCTTGCTGGTCTCACCATAACCCATTTACTTTCAATTCCTTGATGCACCATATTCCAACCCTGGGTGAATGGGTCTGGAGCAAGGGTCACCAGGAGAAAATACTAAACTGATATGACAGAAAATCATGGAGAGTGAATAACTTTCCTGAGTTGGTTCTTGTTTAACCCTATTGATCAAGCAACTTTTTTTCATTGTCATGTAGTTCAATAAGGTTAGAGGAAAAATTAACTGAACCCAATGAATTTATAGAATCGTCTCAAAGGGTGTGTGTGTGTGTGTGTGTGTGTGTGTGTGTATGTGGTTAGAGTTGCTCAATTCACTTATCTAGACATTTATTCATCTCAAAGTAGTTAGTGGCTAGAAAAATATTAAGTGTATATGGCATTTACCTTGCACATATCTGATCTGGGTTTGATTTCTGACATTCCTTTTTTGTTTTTTTCTTTCTTTTTTAACTTTATTTTTATTTAAACATTTTAATTACAAATATGATTTCGATTAGGTCTCATTTATGTAAAGAACACCCCTTTCACCAGTGCAACATTCCCACCACCAATGTCGCAAATCTCCCTCCATCCCAACCCACCCCCAACTGTACTCTAGACAGATTCACATGGTTATGGTAGTTCTCAGTGTAGTTATTTATATAACTGCACTCACCACTCTTTGTGGTGAGCTTCATGAAGTGAGCTGGAAGTTCCAGACCTCCTCTCATTGTCTCAGAGGATTGTTGCAAAAATGACTTGTTTTTCTTAAAACCCATAGATGAGTGAGACTATTCTGCATCTCTCTCTCCCCCTGACTTATTTCACTCAGCATGATAGATTCCATGTACAACCATGTATAGGAAAATTTCATGACTTCATCTCCTGATGGCTGCATAATATTCCATTGTGTATATGAACCACAGTTTCTTTAGCCATTTGTCTGTTGAAGGGCATCTTGATTGTTTCCAAAGCCTGGCTATTGTGAATAATGCTGCAATAAACATAGGTGTGAGGAAGGGGTTTTTGTATTGTATTCTTGTGTTCCTAGGGTATATCCTAGGAGTGGGATAGCTGGGTCGAAAGGGGGCTCAATTTCCAGTTTTTGGAGAAACTCCATATGGCTTCCACTTGTTTAGAAAGTGCAGTTTCCTCCTTGAAGATGGCATTTTACCTACGTGTTGTTCTATACACCTTATGGTATCAGGTCTGACATTAAGGTCTTTAATCCACGTGGATTTTACCTTTGTACATGGTGTTAAGTGGGGTTCTATGTTCGCTTTTTTGCAAGTGACTAACCAGTTCTGCCAGCACCATTTGTCAAAGAGGCTTTCCCTGCTCCACTTAGGATATCTTGCTCCTTTGTCAAAAATCAGGTGCTTGTATGTTGGGGGAACATTCTATGAGAACTCAAGCCTATTCCACTGATCTGAGGGTCTGTCTTTATTCCAATACCATGCTGTTTTGATAACTATTGATTTATAGTACAGTTTAAAGTTGGGGAAAGTAATGCCTCCCATACTCCTTTTCCCTGTAAGTGCTTTAGCTATTCGAGGGTGTTTATTGTTCCAGATGAAGTTCATAAGTGTTTGATCCACTTCTTTGAAGAATGTCATGGGTGTCTTTAGAGGGATTGCATTAAATCTGTATACTGCTTTGGGGAGTATTGTCATTTTAATGATGTTAATCCTGCCAATTCATGAGCAGGGTATGTGTTTCCATTTCCATGTGTCCTCTCTTATTTCTTGGAGGTGGGCTTTATAATTTTCTTTGTATAGGTCCTTCACGTCTTTGGTCAAGTTGACTCCAAGATATTTGATTTTGTGTGTCACTAATGTGAATGCGATTGACTTCTTGACGTCCATCTCTTCCCTATCATTATTGGTGTATAAAAAGGCCTTTGATTTCTGTGTGTTAATTTTGTATCCTGCCACCTTACTATATGCATGTATCGCTTCTAGAAGCATTTTGATAGAATCTTTAGGGTTTTCTAAGTAGAGTATCATTTCATCTGAAAACAGTGAGAGCTTGACTTCTTACTTTCCTCTCTGGATTCCCTTAATATCTTTTTCTTGCCTGAGCACTATAGCAAGTACTTCCAGTACTATGTTGAAGAGGAGTGGTGAGAGTGGACAGCCTTCTCTTGTACCAGAATTTAGAGGAAAGGCTTTTAGTTTTCTCCACTGAGGATAATATTTGCCATTGACTTGTGGTTGATGGCTTCAACTAGATTGAGAAAGGTTCTTTTCATTCCCATCTTGCTGAGAGTTTTGATCAAGAATGGGTGTTGGGCCTTATCAAATGCTATCTCTGCATCCATTGATATGATCAGGTGATTTTAATTTTTCTTGTTGTTGATGCTTTGTATTATGTTGATAGATTTACGAATGTTAAACAATCTTTGCATTTCTGGGATGAAACCTACTTTGTCATAGTGTATATGATCTTCTTGATGATGCATTGGATCCTATTTGCCAGGATTTTGTTGAAGATCTTTGCATCTGCATTCATCAGGAATATTGATCTATAATTTTCTTTTATGTTGCATCTCTGTCTGGTTTTGGTATAAATGTAATGTTGGCTTCATAAAAGCTGTTTGGGAGTGTTCCTGTTTTTTCAGTTTCATGGAAGAGCTTGGCTAGGATTGGTAGTAAATCCATCCAAGGCCTAGGCTTTTCTTCTTAGGCAGATGTTTGATTACAGTTTCAATATCCTCCATAGTGATGGGGGTGTTTAGACATGCTACATCCTCCTTCCTTAACCATGGAGGGTTATAGGTGTTCAGGAATTTATCCATTTCTTCTAGGTTCTTATGTTTAGTTGCATAAAGTTTCTTGAAGTAGTCTCTGATTACCCTCTGGATCTCTGAAATATCTGTCGTGATTTCCTTTCATTTCTAATGTGGGTTATCAGGTTTTTCCCTCTCTCTCTTTCTTTGTAAATTTTGCCAATGGTCTATCAATCTTGTTTATTTTTTCAAAGAACTAACTTATGCTTCGTTGATCTTTCGGATTGTTTTTTGGGTTTCCACTTCGTTGATTTCTGCTTTTAGTTTTGTTATTTCCTTCTGTCTCCCAATTTTTGGTTCCTTTTGTTGGTCATTTTCTAATTTTGTGTGCTGCATCATTAAGTTATTCAGGTATGCCCCTTCTTCCCTCCTGATGCGTGCTTGCAAAGCTATAAATTTTCCTCTCAGGACTGCTTTTGCTGTGTCTCATAGATTCTGGCAGTTTGTGTCTTCATTATCATTTATTTCCAGGAAAGTTTTAATTTCCTTTTTGATTTCATCCTGGACCCACTGGTTGTTCAGTAGCAGGCTGTTTAATTTCCAATTGTTAAAATTTTTCTTCTGTGTCCCTTTGTAGTTCACATCTAATTTCAGAGCCTTGTGGTCAGAAAAGGTAGCCTGTAAGATTTCTATCCTCTTGATTTTATGAAGGTATGTTTTATGTATCAGCATGTGGTCTGTCCTGGAGAATGACCCATGTACATTGGAGAAGAATGTGTATCCAGGTTTTCTGGGGTGGAATGTCCTATATATGTCTACTAGTCCTTTTTCTTCATTTCTCTTCTCAGGGCTAGTATGCTTTTGTTGGGGGTCAGTCTGGTTGACCTATCAAGTGTTGACAGGGCTGTCTTGAGGTCTCCCACAATTATTGTGTTATTATTGATGTCTTCTTTGAGATTTGTCAATAATTGTACTAGATAATTTGCTGACCTCTCATTGGGTGCATATATGTTTAAAAGTCTGATTTCTTCCTGTTGCACATATCCCTTGATTAGTACAAAGTGTCCATTTTTGTCCCTTACCACTTTTCTGAGTATAAAGTTGTTGTCATCAGATATTTATATGGCCAGCTTTTTTGAGAGTGTATTTGCTTGGATGATTTTCTTCCAGCCTTTGATTTTGAGTCTATGTTCGTTCTGATTATTCAGGTGTGTTTCTTGTAGGCAGAAGAAGGTTGGATTCATCTTTTTGACCCATTTTGCCTCTCTTTTAATTAGTGAATTTAGTCCATCAACATTGAGGGAGATGATCTCATAGGATTTAACGTCAATCTTTGTAGATAAGTTTGCTGTGTTTGTTGGTCTCTCTTGTCTTAAAGTAGACCTTTCAGTTTTTTCTTTAAGGCTGGTTTTTCATCTCTGAAGTTTCTGAGCTGTTGCTTATCCATGAAGCTATGTATCCTTCCTTCAAACCTGAACGTGAGTCAAGTTGGGTGCAATATTCTTAGTGAGGCATTTATTTCATTCAGTCTTGTCACAATATCCCACCACTGTCTTCTGGCCTTGAGGGTTTCTTGTGACATGTCTGCTGTAAGTCTTAAGGATACACCTTTGAATGTAATTTCCCTTTTTGATCTTGCTGCCTTCAGTATTCTATCTCTGTGGAATTTGTCATTGTAATGAGGATGTGTCTTGGGGTGTTTTTCTTCAGGTCTCTTTTAGCTGGTACCCTTCGGGCATGCAGGATTTGATTGTATGTATTCTTTAACTCTGGGAGCATCTCTTTGATGATATCTTTGACAGTTGTTTCTTCCTGGGTATCTCCTACTTGGGTCTCTGGGACTCCAATGATTATTATGTTGTTTCTGTTGAGTTTATCAAAGATTTCTATTTTCATTTCTTCGCATTCCTTGAGTACTTTTTCCATTGCCTGATCATTTGTCTTAAGGTTCTTTTCCAATTTCTTCTGTTGTGTTGAGTTTTTCTGTATTTCATCTTCTAGTACTTCGATTCTCTCCTCAGCTGCTGCTAACCTGCTGATGAGGCCATTCATTGAGTTTTTCAGTTGAGTTACCATGTTTTCCAGATCTGTTATTTCAGTTTGGAGTTTTCTGATTTCTGTCTTTGTGTTCTGTTCAGATCGATCTATGCTTTCTCTGAGTTCTACAAACATCTTCCATCTTGCTATTTTAAGTTCCTTATCCAAGAGGTTAATCAGATAGTTGGAATTTTTTAGGTCATCTGAGCTATCATCTTCATTCTTTGTGCATGGCGTTTGCCTGCAAGGTTTCCCCATTGTCACGCTTGTAGTGTGATATTTTTCTGCATGTTGTGGTGGGGTTCATTGGTTAGAAAGAGTGCAGGGCCATGAAGTGGAGCAGCCGTGCTCTTCTGCGGCCTCTAGATAACAGTTTTTGTGGGGGTGCGCTTCCTAGACCTCTGAGGAGAGCTTCAAGTATTAAGGGAAGACTGACAAGTAAAACGAAGAGTTCCCTTCAAGCCCTCAGAGTCATCCAAGGCACAGCAGGAGGGCAGAGTCAGCCAAGAACTCTCTGTTGTAGGCAGGATTGCCAGCAGGAATGCTGATAAAATCCAGCCTCAAGTGGCTGGAAACACCATGGCCCAAGATGACTACTGCACCCTTCTAACTCCCCACAGAACCCAGCTGGAATTAGTGTGTGTATGTCCTGACCCACATCTGAAGTAGGTAGAATCAACGGCAGGAACGCTGATGAAATCCAGTCTTTGGCGGCTGGAAACACCATGACCCAAGATGGCTTCTGTGCCCTTCTGACTCCTGGCAGAAACCAGCAGGAATGTGTGTGTGTGTCCTGACTCACCTCTGAAGCAGGCAGGATTGCCAGCAAGAACGCTGATGAAATCTAGTCTCTGATTTCTGACACTCTATGTGGTCCTCTGAGTCCTGCTTTGAGTGTCTTCTGAGTGAAAAACCAGGAGTAAGCCTTGAGCAGTGCTGGGTGTGGCCTAAAATAACAAAACAAAATCATTCCTGTTCACCTAATATGAATAGGATCTAAGCAAATAAGTCGATAACATGGAAAAATAAAAAAAAAACACAAAATATAATTTCTATATAAAATTAGCCATCAAGTTTCAATACTAATAAGAACATACAGGTCATATCATTCTTAATTTCCCCAAACACATTAAAATGGTGAAAAAATGGCAATACATTATTTTATCCATTTCAAAATTTCTAATTTGTGATCAACAGAAAACCAATATAAAAAGTGTTGAGCTGTTTACATTCTTTTCATCACACTATGTCTGCAAAAGTCACTGTGTACTGAATGATTGCAGCCTATCTATGGGACTAGCCTCATGTCAGGCACTCAGTAGTCACATTAGGGGATGTCTACCATTGGTACTGAAGTTTGAAGGTCTAATTGAGAAGATAATAGAGATAATGGAATGTTATAGCTGTGGTTTCTAATGGGGAGAAAGAAATAAATTGATGAAGCATCACTGAATTGGAACTCTATAGATATGGACTTAAAGAAAAATCATCCAAGTTATTATCTGTCCCAGGTTTGTCACCTTTTGTCAGATATGCAGCCATTTATGACATATATAGGCTTAATTAAAAAGACAATATTCTAAGGAAAGAGACTGAATTGGTAATTTATTGGCTCATTATTCTTTGAAGCTGGCACAACTACTGAACATCTTCTTGATAGTGTTCCTGTATTCACTTCTATCTTTGATACTTGTCCCAGAGAAGACAATCCAGAGATTTATACATTAGTTGTCACAAACCCGTTGAAGATATAAAAACCTAGGCCAGATAGACTAGCATATATGCAAATGTATGTTCATATTTGCCCTTCCTCTTTCTGTGTTTACTGGTTCTAAACAATAAAAATTGTACTGGGAAGATAGTTCGGGCCTTTAGTCCTCCATGAGACTATGAACATCCCCTGCCCTATGTTTTTCTCTTAATGTATGACTTATTTTTTAACAAATGGTTTCATTGAATCACCATGTTCATGTTTGAGTTTCATCCATACAATGTGCAAAATACATCCAATTCTGCCATTAATATCCCCAGTCTCTTGCTCTCCCACATCCTGCCTCTATGAAAGACATTTTTCTCCTCAATCTCTCTCTTTCTTTCTCTTTCTTGCTCTCTTTTTATCTCTCTCACCCCTAATTTTTTCTTTTTTTTTTCAAGCAATATTTTTTATTTAACACCATGGTTACAAACATGATTGTGGCTGTGTTTCAGTCATATAGGAGGAAACCCCTCATCACCAGGGCAACATTTCCACCACCAATGACCGAAATATCCCTCCTTTCCACCATGCCCCCACCTGTACTCTAGACAAGCTTTCCATTTCCCTCATACATTCTCATTGTTAGGATAGTTTGCAATGTAGTTATTTCTCTAACTAAACTCATCACTCTTTGTGGTGAGCTTCTTGAAGTGGGCTGTAACTTCCAGCCCTCTTCTCTTTTGTCTCTGAAAATTATTGCAAGAATGTCTTTCATTTTTCTTAAAACCCATAGATGCGTGAGACCATTCTGCCCGTCCCCTCTGACTTATTTCACTCAGCATAATAGATTCCATGTATAGGAAAATTTCATGACTTCATCTCTCCTGACAGCTGCATAATATTCCATTGTGTATATGTACCACAATTTCTTTAGCCATTCATCTATTGATGGGCATCTTGGTTGTTTCCAGAGTCTTGCTATGGTAAATAGTGCTGCAATGAATATAGGTGTAAGGAAGGGATTTTTTGTATTGTATTTTTGTGTTCCTGGGATATATTCCTAGGAGTGGTATAGTTGGATCATATGGGAACTCAATTTCCTGTTTTTGGAGGAATCTCCGTATCGCTTTCCAGAAAGGTGAAACTAGATGGCATTGACACCAGCAGTGGATAAGAGTTCCTTTCTCTTCACATCCCCGCCAACACTGCTTGTTCTCATTCTTTGTGATGTGTGCCAATCTCTGTGGTGTGAGGTGGTACCTCATCGTTGTTTTGATTTGCATCTCCCTGACAATTAATGATGTGGAGCATTTTTTCATGTGCCCTTTGGCCATTTGTATTTCTACTTTATCAAAGTTTCTGTCCATTTCTTCTCCCCATTTTTTGATGGAATTAAATGTTTTTTTCTTGTAAAGTTCTGTCAGTGCCTTGTATATTTTGGAGATTAGTCCCTTATCTGATGGGAATTGGGTGAATAGTTTCTCCCACTCAGTGGGTGGCTCTTGTATTCTGGGCACTATTTCCTTTGAGGTACAGAAGCTTCTCAGCTTAATATATTCCCACCTGTTAATCTCTGTTTTCACTTGTTTGGAGAGTGTGGTTTCCTCCTTGAAGATGCAGTAGTCTCAGTGTCATGTAGTGTTTTACCTACGTGTCATTCTATATACCTTACGGTATCCGGTCTGATATCAAGGTCTTTAATCCATTTGGATTTTACCTTCATACATGATGTTAGCTGGGGGTCTAAGTTCACTTTTTTGCAAATGGCTAGCCAGTTTTGCCAACACCACTTGTTGAAGAGGCTTTTTTGGCTCCATTTAGGATTTCTTTCTCCTTTATCAAAGATTAGATGATTGTATGTCTGGGGAACATTCTCTGAGTACTCAAGCCTATTCCACTTATCTGAGGGTCTGTCTTTATTCCAATACCATGCTGTTTTTATAACTATTGCTTTGTAATACAGTTTAAAGTTGTCACCCCTAATTTTTTCCTTTTGGATACTTTACTGTGACTTACAATATTGTTACTGAAGGGATATCATGTATATCACTTTACCTCCTTTCAGCACCCAGTTCTTGTCCAGAGTGATCATTTCTAACACTCTGCTCTAAATGCACCTCTTTCCCATTCTGCAGCAAGCTTCCTTCCACGAACCAGTTCTCCTGGACCAAGTCTTTATTATCTTTGGGTATTGCTACCACATTCTCTTTTTTTTTGTTAGATTCCACAATAAGAGTGATTATCCTATGTCTGATTCATTTTTCTCAACATTACACTCTCTATATACATTCATATATAAACAAATTTCATGATTTCATTTTTTTTCTAACAACTGCATTCTATTCTAGTGTTTGATGTATTTGCTGTTTCTTTATCTACTCATTTGTTCACAGGCACTTGGTTCACAGATGGTCAAAATAAATACAGATGGTCAAAAGACACATGAAAAAGCTCTACATTATTAATCATCAGGAAGATCAAGTAAAATCAACAATGAGATATGATTTCACATTACAGAGACCTGCACACACTTAAAAAAGGAATAAGAATGGCCAGTACCGGGGCCGGGCGGTGGCGCTGGAGGTAAGGTGCCTGC
>PVKC010028460.1:0-15389 GCA_004027635.1 Crocidura indochinensis
GAATTGAGTTCCCATATATCCTAGGAACACAGAAACAGAATACAAAAATCTCACCCTCACACCTTTATACATTGAGGCACCATTTACAATAGCCAGAATCTGGAAACAACCAAAATGCCCTTCAACAGATAAATGGCTAACCACAAACATGCTTGCAATCATGGTGCTTAAATAAAGATTTATATATGTGGGGTCTGGAGAGATAGCACAGCGGCATTTGCCTTGCAAGCAGCCGATCCAGGACCAAAGGTGGTTGGCTTGAATCCCAGTGTCCCATATGGTCCCCCCATGCCTGCCAGGAGCTATTTCTGAGCAGACAGCCAAGAGTAACCCCCTGAGCACCACAGGGTGTGGCCCAAAACCCCCCCAAAAATTTATATATATATATAAAATTTTTTAAAAGTTTTTGTTGATAGTATGATATGCAGATATATTCTCCAGACCAACAATTTGTCCTTGCATTTTCTAAATGTTATATCTTAAAGTATTGAATGGTATTAATTTTAATAAAAAAAGAAACTGTGATATATATATATATACACACAATGGAATATTATGCAGCGTTGGGAGAGATGAAGTCATGAAATTTTCTTATACATGGATGTACATTGAATATATTATGCTGAGTGAAATAAGTCAGAGAAAAAGAAACATACAGAATAGTCTCACTCATCTATGGGTTTTAAGAAAAATTAAAGAGATTATTGAAATAATTCCTAGAGATGAAGGCTGGAAGGACCAACTCACGATATGAAGTTCACCACAAAGAATGGTGAGTGCAGTTAAAAAAAATAACAATGAGAACTATCATAACAATGCCAATGAGTAAGAGAAGTAGAACTCCTGTCTCTAATGGAGGCGGGGGAGGAGGGAGATGGGGGCATTGATGATGGGAATGTTGCCTTGGTGAAGGGGGGCATTCTTTTTATGACTGAAACCCAACTGCACTCATGTTTGTAATCAGGGTGTTTAAATAAAGATGTTAAATATAAAAAAGAGAAGTGATTTGCAGCACTAAGGTATCAGATAATGTCTCTGAGCTGGGGATTTTTTCTGGAGCTGAATCCGATAGCATGCAAGAGTTCATATTGATGGAGTTGAGAGTAAGAAGAAAAACTGCATAGAATGAGTCAGCAGGAGTGGGGGTTGCAGCTCCTTGCAAGGCGAGAGATATGGGACTGTGAGGTGTTCTTTTGCTGTGGGAGCTAGGTGGTGGCTTATTGGAGCAGGGGGTCTAGGTTCCTAATGAGTTAAAAACTGAAAGTAAAGAGGGTTAAATAGGGAGAGATAATGAATCAGGATTGAGAGGGTGAGAAGATAGTTGTGAACTTGGTGAGGGCAGTAGGGATTGTTTGCTCAGGATAAAGTTCAGGTCAGAGATTGTATAGTCTGCCATTTTTAGCCTCAAGTACACCAACAATTTAATATGGCATAGTTCCTTTTTGTATAGAGAGACTAAAATGAAATCTTACGTATAGAAACAAGCTCATCTACTAGGGATAAGAACCCATAAATTTTATAATACAGGGTGCTTCCACTTTGAACATTTGTCATGGGGGACTCGACCTAAACCTCATGGGAGAGTACATCAACCGTCTAACTCCGAACCACCAATCCCAACCTCAGAATTTACACAGTCCCCTGCAACAGCACCAGGAATCAAAATCCTCCAAGGGGAGTCCCTAATACCGCTCTGGCACCAGTTTGTGCCAAACTAGGTTCATACAGCGATGAAGAAACAGCAACAACTTGATCTAAGAGCAGGTTGCTCTAACTCACGCCTAACATTGAGATAAAATTAAAAGATACTCCGTCCTTTTATCTGTGCAAAAACCAAGATCTCTAATTACAGAGGACTGACTTTGCAACCACAACTGAGCAGAACATTTTCTGGCACCGTAAAAATACCTGGGTATTCGACAATGAACATGTCCAGAGCATGTAATTGCTCCCATGGCAGTATGCTTCAAGGGTGGAGAAACCCTGTATCTCTTAGGCCAAGGGAATTTCCCCAATACTTACTGTGCCTATGAAAAAATAAATAAATAAAACCCTTTCAACACCAGACCCCCTTCCTTTATCTTTTTCTTTTTCTTTCTTTCTTTCTTCCTTTAAATTAATATTTATAGCTTCTAGACAGGGACTCCTCCCCCCCTTTTTTTCCAACAGAACCATAGAACATGAATCATCTTGTTCTGCCTCATAAATAGGGCAGGGGGGGAGGGAAGTGGATGGTACCAAGGACAAGAAGTCTCATAAATATTGAGTGGAAATAAAAAAAAAGTCAGACCTAAATACCCAAAGCAAAATCAACAGCAATAGAATAAAGAGACCCAAACTACAACAAACTATATATCTATATATCTATATATCTATATATAGATATATCTATAGATATGTATGGGATCTATAATATATATATATGGGATCTATAATACTGGAAGTTCAGGAGGTTAAGGGTAGAGGCATAGTATTCTTGCTGAGAACAGGGGTGGAAGTAGATTAACACTGGCGATGGGAATTGCCCTACTTCACTGTCACTATGTACCTTAAATATAACTGTAAAAAAACTTGTAATTCACATTGATCTCAACAAAATTTATTAAAAATAAAAAGAAGCATCTACACTGATAGCAGGTATGTGAAGTAAGCTTTTGCCTGCAGAACTTGACTATTCAACTACATATTACCCCTTTCTAAATGTAATCCATGGTTCATATGTTGTGATGAGGATAGAACCCTCATATACAAGGCATATGCTCTGTCACTGAACACATCAACATATGTGAAAACAACTTATCTTAACCAATAAGTCAAAACTCTTCTCTTTGTAAGGGATGGCTTTAACATGGGACAGGTGAGAATCAGGGAAAAGAACTGAGGGAGAATTTGTTTGTACATTCTGATATTTTTTGTGGAAGTAGATATCCTGCCCCTTAAATAGTATTGTAGGCATTCAATAATATTTTATTACTTATATTATTGTAATAATATATTAATATTATTATTCTATAATAATATTGATATACTATGAAAATATTGAGACCCACTGCACAGGAAACTGCTAGAATACTCTATCCAGCAGGGTAGTGAGAGGAAATAGAGTATGCACGATGTACGACAAGTCAAAGCAGGAAAACGAGGGAAAACTGGGGGTCCTTCTTAGAATTAAGGTTATAATTATGTTATTAATCAGTTACACTTTAAAGGCTTCCAGACCAATTCATCTTTAATTTTTGTGGGTGCACACAAAACTAAAATCAGTGCACTGAGGACCAGGAAATGCCAGAGCAACCCCAAGCCTGAAGTACACAAAACACGTCTCCAGTCCTTTGAACCATCTACCCAGTCCTTGGACAAAATTAAGTTAGCCAAGGCCTTCTTTTGTTTGTTTATATTGTCTTGTTTTGGTTTTGGTTTTTAGTTCACACCCCGTGATGCTCAGGAGGTACTCATGGCAATGAACTCAGAAATTGCTTCTGGCTTGTGGAACCATATGGAATGCCGGGATGGAACTGAGACCCATCGGAGATCCGTTCTGCGTCAGCCACGTGCAAGGCAAATGCCATACCATTGTGATATCACTCCAGCCCCAGCCATTTTTTTACTTGATATATACATACCCATCAAAGGACATTTTTATGTCTAGATTATGGGTTTAAGAAAGATAAGAAGATGGGATTAAATTCTTTGGGGGACTCAAAAATGTCTGAAATTATAGGAAAAGTTTGTCTAATTAATGATAGTTTAGAACATGGGTGCCTAAATAAGAAAACAAGCCTTCTTCTCAAAACAAACTTAAGAATTATTTACTTAGTTTTCATTTGTTAAAAATCTAGTTTATTATTATGAATAATAAATATGATGATAAAATGGGAAGTGGAGTGGAGATTAAAAAATAAGAAAAATAAAACATGGGAATTTGAGTAGGTAGGTTCATCTATAAAAATCTATTAAACTGTTCTCCTTGTCAAGTGTCTAGCAAACATAAATGCTACTATGATCTGAAAGCAATGTGAAGTCATCAAAAATCCCCTCATATGTAACAAACTCTTCTCCCAATTATGTATTTGAAGTATACATGTATTTTAATTACATGCAATAAAAAATATCAAAAAAACATACATACATGTGTACACAATCCTAAATTAGTTCATTCAAAAATGAACTTAAGCCATAGCTGAAAATTATTTAGAAATTAATAATATTTTAAATGTTTAATTTATAGGGGCTGAAGTGATGGCACAACAGGTAGGGCCATTTGCCTTGTCAACCCAAGTTCAATCCCTGGCATCCCATATAACCCACAAACAATGCCAGGAGTCATTTCTGATTGCAAAGTCATTTGTTACCCCTTGAGGACCACCAGGTGTGAACCCAAAACTAAATATGATGCAACCTATCTTAACAAATGATATGGTAAAAGCTGTTTAAAAAAACACAATCCAAATATTTTTAAATGAAAAATTAAAATCAACTCTAAAATTAAATAAAATATAAAACATATCTAAAATAAATAAAAATTATAATAATATAAAATTTTAAAGATATAAATAAAAGAAGCATGAATTTTTTAAAAATCAAAATTTCAGTTTTTTAAATATATGTAAGAAATAAGACAAATGTATGCCAGGAATTAATCAAGAAATAAGTGGAAAGAAATATAAACACATAACATCAGAAATGATGACAGTTTTCTAGATAAATATAAGCAAAGAAAATGTATTTCATAATACATAGAGAAATTGAGTAGAGCAAGAACTATGCAAGAAATAAATAGTTTCCAATGAATTATTTCAATAAAGATTAGTCCCAGACAGTTGTCTCAGTAAGTCTGATCATATATTTAAGGGTGAAATGATTCCATTTCAAATGAAATATTTCCTTATTCATTCTGAAAATAAGGGATAGCCTTTGCATAAAAATTTGAGAAAGCAAAACAATTAAAAGAATAGATGAATTTTGCCTAAATTTCAAAAATTAGACCTTATTTGAAGCCATGTTGAGTCCATTCTGAGTTCTCTGGTTCAATAAGTAATGCTATAACCATCTATTAAATTATAACAACCCTAAATTAATTTCCAGTTCATTTAAACCCCATCTCACTCAACCAATATTAAATTCTGAAATCTGATATCTGCAGTTCTTTTGTTCTATGTATCAAATGCAAGATCCATTTGATTGCAAGTAACTTCTTACTTCCTTGATCAGAAAAGGTATATATGGACTCAAATAAGGTTAAATACCAAGAATATGGTGACAGCAGGAAAGTTTGGATCCAGGAATGAGATCATGAATGAGATCCAGGAATGGCAAATGAAGCCACTGTATAAGATTTTTCAGTGAGCACTCAGTCCACCCAGCCTCCACTTTTAGAATCCTGGGTTGTAGAGAGAGCCATATCCACTCTGAAAAGAAGTCTCTTTCCTATGTCCATCAGTGTTTGATGGTTTGAAAGCTAGTGAGTTCCATGAGTGGAATCTGAAACTGGCACCCAGTACTCAGTGTAAGGAATAGAGGAAGAGGATAGAGCACTACAGTGGAAAGGTGATTTTTAATAAGCAAGGACATTTCCTTATAAGTCTCATCTTGAGCAGCTACAAGGTGATTGGATAGATCACTGCACTCATCCACCACAACTTGGAGATGACTTAAGGCATGAACTTAAAGTTCACCAGCACCGCTCATATCCACCCTTCACATAGACTCAACAAGACGTGGCTTTTTCATGGTTACGTGACTTGACTTAACTGCAGTTCTCAATCTGGGAACTGAGAACTTGTAGGTTCCACAGCTGGGATTAGGAGCTTGATTGCTTGACATGTGTACTCATGTTCTGTTGATAACTGCTCCAAGTGTCTGACTGAGACTGTATCTAGAGACATATCTTCTAGTGATCAAAAACTCTCCTTAGGCAGGCAACAGTCCTGCTTTTAGGACTCAGTCTGCCTCTCTTCACCTCCCATCATGTAATGCTCTCTGCTGCCTTGAATTATAGGCAAGCTATACCTGTAGTCATAAACATAGTGACAGGAAGCCCTGAGCTTGTTTTGTCATTGGTGCATGAAATATAAAAGACCGAATACAAACAATTTCAGATAAAATTGTTTAAAAAAATTCCTAACTGCATTCTTATGGGGTAATCCTGAATCATGTCTGCTGTTTAGCAGCTTTTAGGCCAATTGAAAAAAAGCTGAAGAAGAATAACACACTCTATGAAGACTATCAATGTTGTTCACCAGAGATGAAGTTAGAGATGATATGTAGACAAATGTTACCACTGTCTTTTCTTTGAGTCATCGTCAGAGGGTCCTTTCTCTTCTACCTGCCACTGGCAAGCCACCTTACTATTTTCCTTGCAGCATTAAAGGGAGATACACATGAGAGCCTGAAGTACTGCTTTATCAGAGCACCGTGCACAGATAGGAAAGTTTACAAATACTTCACAGTTCACATACCTGTACATACTTTCAAAGACAGATTCATACATGTTTGCTCGAGTGTCACCACCAGGTATATAAAAAAAGATGTTTCATTCTTGTATTTTTGTTTAATAGTTCTTTCATGCAGAATTACGATGCAGTCAGCAACTCCCTCTCATGGCAGATCACCAACACTCTGCCAAGAGAATTTCAGTTATTGAATTAAATTTTATGACTTTCTTGTTTTGCATTGTTTCCTCTGCTAAACTTATTTTTGCATTTCAAATTGTGAAGTCAGACTTTTATTCATGGTTGAAACAATATTTTCTGAATTAATCTTGAGGTTGATTTGTGAGGAAAACAATCTGATTAATGTTGTAGACTATTACTGTTTTCTATATTTTCTTTTCAGTTGCAGTCCCACTATATTTAGAAAAAGTAAATGTTTCTGTAATAAGGATACTTTGCTACACCAAAAACTGTGTTTCAGAGTGTAGGATATGAAGTCAAGAGCTTTTGAGACTAAACTCAAGATTCAGAATGTAAGAAATTCCTTTATCCCAAACCAGGGGAGTCATGAGCTATTTAAAGGCTAAGTTCAGACTGGGTTTTCTGGTGAAAATAGCCAAAGCAAAAAAGGTGGAGTCACTCCATGATGGATAAATGGCCCCTTGAGAGATGAGAGCTAGTGATAGCACGTGTGTGTATTTGCCTGTGCATGCGTGCATGTGTGTATATTTGTGTGTGCAAAGAGAATACATTACCAAAGTCAGAAAACAAATGTTAGCTATTAGAATGACTATGTAAATTATCTGAAAAGTAGACATTTTCTTTGATTTACCATTGACCTAATTGTGTAAAAGAACAGACAGTGAATTCTATGTTCAATTCTGAGAAACAAGGTAAAACAGGTCGCACTTCAGGGAGGGGTGAGTAGTGTAGCACAGGAAAGATTGTGACAAGGAGGCAGTCTGACAGGACTTTCTACCTAACTCTGGCAAGAATATACTGAGATGTATAGTGAGTCCTGAGAACAGTGTTGTGAGAAGACCGGAAAGAAGAAAACTCAACTTCAACCTCAAACTGAACCACACTGCTGACCTTTATAAACCCTGAGTCACTTGCAAAGGTCTGTGCTTTTTAGAAATAAGAAAAATCCCGATGATCCTGAGACTTATCATAGAATTGAAATCCGCTCATCAATGACATAGAAGGATTTTATGGCAGCCCAAATCAGGAGCTTTGCTACAAATACTTAAAAATACTTTAGCAACACAGCAAAAAGAGGCCGAAATGGGGCTTATTTTTCAAAGCGAGTAAAGAAATATTCTCTAGAACATTGTACATATTAGGAGACTACATAAGGTCCCAACGACTTTCCATCAAAGACTCCTGCCGAATTGGCAAAATCTGTGTGACATGAGTCAATTACAATTGATCCACTGCATCAGATTAACTCCTACACTCAGCATATTGCAGGGGTCAAGCACCCAAGTCCTGCTGCAGAAACGCACCGGGCTGCCGGAACTGCTCTCTTCTGGCACCAATTTCCACTCAACCCACTCTCTGGGGGCTGCATTAAACAGTCGTGATGTGCAGCTTTCTCATAGGCTCTTTGCATACATTTGTTCCCCTTATTGTCGCAAGACTGACTGTTGGTAGGATAACGGGACTGAGTAAAAGCAAAAATGAGACTCAAGGGAGAGTATTTCGCCCTACCTCATTCTTCTATGTCAGTCAGAACTCAGATCCCCTGGCTATGCTCCTAATGGCCTTCTATACTATAAGGAAGGTCCTAGAATTTCTTTCTCAGAGTTTTTACCAAGACTATCTTCTCAATGCCCCCTAAGTTTTAATGAGGTGCCATTGTCCATTAAAATGGTGGCAGGCTATCTTATCGGTCTTTTATATGAAAGTAGGAACTCTGTGACATGCTCTTTTCTAGATTCCTTGCTCTAACACTTATAACAGAGCTAGGAGACTTTATGCATGTGTTAGGTTAATGCGGCACTTTAATTGACAAACATTGATAAGTAAGGTAATAACCTCATTAAATGACACAATAGACACCTCTAACTCCAGATCTTAATTGAACTGAAATACTGAAGAAATGAAAGTTGGGTCCTCTTGGCAGTTTGCATGTTTCATCTGGCCCCCTCTTGAAGTTTTCCTCCCTTCCCATCTCCCCACCTTTCCCTTCTGCAATAATTTTCTGTTAACAAAGAAAATAGACCATGCAGTTTGCTTGTATTGAAGAAATGTCTCCGCTTTGAACATCTTGACTTTAGCACAGATTTTCTTTGGCGGAGCTGTCGCTTTGCAGACTCTCTGGACTGTCTTTGCCTAATTTTATACCAGAGTATTTGTCTTCGTAAAGAAGAATCCTTAGTTCTGCAACTATATCACACACTACATTGGCTTCTATTTATACAGGTCTCTTCCACATGCGGGGGAGACACAGCTATTTTATGTCTACATATACATATATATGTATGTATAATAGATTTTTTTCACACTAATTTCCGTGGCTTTCCATGTCATCAAAGGAGCTTTAAAACCTCTAGGCAGATTATATCAATGCTTCATCAGCCTTCCATTGTCCCTCAACCAGACAATACTCTGAATGGTTCCAAAAGAAAATCACTACCTGCTGATAGCCAGGGTAGATGTCACTTACCAGATGTCTGCCTTTCATTGTTGCTAACTTATTTAATTTCTGCACCCTGCAATGAAAGTGTTTTGATACTTCAAAGCAAGAAGTGTGTGCACTACCAATTGATTTTGAATGGCCTCTCTTTAGATTGAATTTTTATTTTATTTGGTTGAATGATTCTCTTTCATTTAAACCAGTATTTATGTGGAAAATTCAAATAATGCAGTCCACTTTGCATTTCAAAAACGGAAGCTTCATGTTTATAAAAATCACTTTCAAATTGCAATTACAGTTATTTGTTTCTGGGATACACAATATGAAATTGGGTCAACTCTGTTAATGAGCAACTAGTGTTGCTGTTAATGAGCTACTAGTGATAGTTTCAAGGTTTCCTCCCCAGCAGGTGGTAAGTACAATATGGTAACATAGATAATTATGTTAATGTTTTAAATATCCACAGACCAAAGAAGTCATTAAAACATACCACTAAGAGGTTAAAAGGATCAAATACATGAAGTGGACTTAACTTTTAGCCAAAGGACATTCATCTCCCATTCGTGAAAATCTTTGTTTTGCTTGGCAGTGTTAATTTGTAGTTTATCAACAAAAATAAAATCTAGAAAGGAAGGCTGATTTCTGCTGGTTTGGAAGTTGTCAATATGGACAAGCTATAGACTTTAATATTTGGAACTTAAGATGGATCACTGTAAGATAAACATTCAGGCTGTCAGCAAGAATTTAATTTTCTTCCTGATTCATTCTGTGGGGCATGTATAATAACTGCAAATCAATTAGTTTTCTAATTGTTCTTCATCAAGAAGCCCACAAAACCTTTAGAGAAACAATATGTATAAATCTGAAGTCATTGCAAGACACAAGAACCAAATACAAAGGAGAGACCATGTAAAATTAAAAAAATATATGTGTGTGTGAGAATAGTTGGGAAAAGTTTAAGCCTGCAAGGACAGATATTCAACTAACTGTGGCTTTGACTGCAAAGCCACTTAAAAAATGTCTCATATATGAAACATGAAGTTTAGTTAAGACCTAGACTAATGTTAAGTGGTGCTAGAATAGTGCTAGTGTCTATGATGGAATAACAACTCAGTTTTGTCATCCAAGATCCAAAATGTGTTCTGTCATTTACTCTTTTCCATCTTCCAAATGTCAGTAGTACAGTATATATAGTTCCTAGGTAACTGCTATTTTCCTGGCTATCATATTATACTCAGGAATTCCTAGCAAAAAAGTTAGAGTTGAGGAGGGTGGGGAAGAAAAACCATTAAAAACTTTAAAAGGCACAGAAAAAATAGCCCCACAAAATCTCAGCAGATTTTCCCTCATATTATGTTGGCCATAATTGCCTCTTAGAACTGATGCTAAATAGGGAGGGGGGAAAGCATCATTGCCAATAGAATCTGAAACCAGTAATGAGTTGTTGGGTAGCATCTGAAAAATTAAGGTGCAAATCAATCTCCATTAACAATGAACAAAGAGTAAGAAATAACTGAGGAACCAAGAATTGAACTAAGGTCCCAGTCAGATACAAACTTAAGTGTGATAGGTTGAGGCTGTGATAGAAATCAAGCAATGGATTCTCTGCAATAAGTTTCCAGACCAAACTCCCCCAAGAGATATATAGAAAACAAAAACAAACAAAAATATTATAGCTATGACTTGAATATATGTAGTCCAGAGAAACAGTATATCAGCCTTGAGTTGGCTAGTGATCTGTTTTCATCATTTTGTATATACTATAGCTCATGAATGATGCTTTAGAAATAGCTCGGCACACCAAATGTTATATCTGAGATAAATTTACTTAGATTGCTAAATACTACCAGTGAATCATAAAAATATGACCTTTTCAACATCACTGTTACCATAACTAAATGTTTGTCCTCATTGCTGGAGAGTTTTTTCAAAAATAATTATAGGCAGACTCTTTATCTATACCAAGAACTTCAGAATAAAACTTCCATAAGTAAGAACTCATGAAAACTGCCAGAGTGCTGGGAAGGTTATACAGGCCAATGCCAACTGCTTATTAGTAGTGGCAGTCAGTTTTAACAAGGCTCTGTCAGGAAAGCACCCCTAAATTCTGTGTGGTTGGCAACAAAGGTTGATTTCTCCACCCTTGTCTTCCATGGCTGATGTGGGGTGACTTTGCTTATAATCATTGTTCCATCCTAAGGTCTGATTCAGTATTTTTCAACACCCGCAGCCTTTGAAAATATCTATTAGGTTATATCTGTGTGATATCAGTATGATGCCTGTGTGATTACCTGTATGTTTAGACCTTCTAGAATTAGTATCAAAAATTATATTTGGACACATTTTATGCAATGTCTGCTCGAGTGCTATTGATCAGGTCAAACAACATGCTTGTCCTTGGTGGCAACTAGATAAGAAAATATTCTTTTCTTACTAGAAGGCAATGTATGCTACATGACCAACATTGGGGAGGGCAAAGGAACACTGGAATAGCATTTTAATCTAACATCTTGTATAGCCTCAGGTGGAGAAGTAGCAACAGAAATAAGTATTATTCTTCTCAGGTTTCTAAGTATAGTCAGTATCTCTCTGCAAGTGAGGTGCTACATAATTATACAGCATTGAGAAACATAGTCAGGATCTAGGAAAGTCACTCAAGTGGTAGAATCCACATTTGCTGTTTGGAGACTCTGAGTTTGGTACCCTTAAGAACTGAATTGCTAGGAGGGAGCATAAAGCCATTAGACTTATATTATCAGAAGCAGTCTCAGACTCCTTAGCACTTCTGAATGTGACCATGTATAACAACAAATAAATACATTTGTGAGCACTAGCACAGTGGTAAGGCATTTGCCTTGCACTCGGCAAACACGGGATAGACTGTGGATCGAATTCCAGCATCCCATATGGTCCTCAAGCCTGCCAGGAGTGACTTCTGAGCACAGAGCCAGGAGTAACCCTGGAGCACTGCCAGGTGTGACCCAAAAACCAAATAAATAAATAAAGGAAATAGAAAATGTGCAGTTAAAATAAAAGCAATGTTATGGTTTAGATAAAAACCAGAAATGTTATTACAAAGAACAACTGCTTAGGTTTCTCTCATGCTTTAGATTCAAGATAGTAGATTATTAGAACTGCCATCTATTTGATAGAGCAATGATGAAATAGCTGAGATAAGAAACCAATTTGTCACTTGCAAAATAACTATGTACTCTGGCTTTGAGTTAATTCTCGAATTTATGATAAAGAGGATATAATGTAGAACTATTAATATGTAAAAAACACTTTAATTTTTATTAAGATAACAGTCAACCTGAGAAATAAACTTTTAAAAATATGAATTAAAAATTTGCAGAGACTGTTGCAGGATCTGTTGCCTTCAGCTATCCCTCTTCTCTTCTGTCTCCTGAAACTTGTTTAAAAGGCCAAGAAAGACCCAGAGAAAAGTGTCTTCTAGAGGTGCCACAGCAGAAAGGTAAACTCTTCTGTCTGTAAAGGCTGAAGAGGTATGTGTCCCCTGATGTGTGCATGGCAACAGGGAGAGAGACTGAGAGGATCTGTCACCTTCACCTATCCCTCTTCTCCTCTGTCTCCTGAAACTCTGCTAAGAAAGTCAAGAAATACCCAGCCAAAACTGTCCCCTAGAGACTCCAGAAGAATGCAGCTGCTCTGCTTCGCTTCACTACCTCATGCACTGTCAGACTAATGAACCCCACCATAACACATAGAAAAAAATAACACTAAAAGCATGACAATGAAAACTAAGCAACCTACTAAAACCAATGGATCTGAGATGAAATCAAAGGGAAAATCAAAACTTTCCTGGAAACAAATGACAATGAATACACAAATTATCAGAATCTATGGGACACACCATAAACAGTACTATATCTTTGCAAGCACACATCAGGAAGGAAGAAGGGGCATATCTGAATAGCTTAATGACACAGCTTATGAGATTAGAAAATGATCAACAAAAGACACCAAAAATAGGTAGAAAGAAGGAAATAGCAAAGTTTAGAGTAGAAATCAATCAAGTGGAAACCCAAAAAACAATCTGAAAGATCAATGAAAGCTGAAGTTGGTTCTTAGAGAAAATAAACAAGATTGATAGACCATTGGAAAAAAAGAAGGAGAGAGAAACTTGATAAACTATATTAGAAAGGAAAAGGGGGGGCGATCACTACAGAGATTGCAGAGATTCATAGGGTAATCAGAGACTACTTTGAGAAACTCTTTGCCACAAAACATGAGAACCTGGAAGAAATGGATAAGTTCTTGGACTCATAACATTTCACAGTTTAATAAAGTGGATGTCGCATATCTAAACACCTTCATCACTATTAAGGAAATTAAATTGTAATCAAATGCCTGCCCCAAAACAAAATCCCAGGGCCTGATAAATTTACTAATGGATTCTTACAAACTTTTCAAGAGGAACTACTGCCAATCCTTGCCAGGCTCTTTCATGAAATTGAAAAAAAAAGGGGTACGCTTCCAAATAGTTTTTATAAAGCCAACATCACCTTGATACACAACCAGAGAGAGATGCTGCCAAAAAAAGAAAATTACAGGCCAATATTCCTGATGAACACAGATGCAAAGATCCTCAACAAAATTCTGGCAAATAGGATCTAATGCATTATCAAAAGGCCATTCACCACGACCAAATAGGCTTCATCCCATAAATGTAAGGATGGTTAAAAATCCATAAATCTATCAACATAGTATACCATGTCAAGAAAAGAAATTATATGATCATATCAATAGATACAGAGAAAGCATTTTGATGCTTTCTCACCCATTCTTGAAAAAATCTCTCGGCAAGATAGACTAAAGGGAACGTTTCTCCATATAGTGAAGGTCATATACCACAAGCTAATGGCAAATATTATCCTCAATGGAGAAAAACTAAAAGCCGTTTTTTCTAAATTCTGGTACAAGACACCTGTCCTCTCTCACCACTGCTATTCAAAATAGTACCGGAAGTAGTTGCTAAAGCTATTAGGCAAGAAAAAGATATCACAGGAATCCATATAAGAAAGGAAGGAGTCAAGCTCTCACTGTTTGCAGATGACATGATACTATACTTAGAAAACCCTAAAGACTCTACCAAAAGGCTTCTAGAAACAACAGATTTGTATAGTAATGTGGCAGGCTACAAAATTAACACACAAACAACAATGGCCTTTTTATACACTAATATTGATAGGGAAGAAATGGACATTAAAAAACATCCCTATTCACATTAGTATCACACAAATTCAAATATCTTGGCGTCAACTTGACTAAAGACATGAAGGATCTATACAAATAAAACTATAAAACCCTGCTCCAAGAAATAAGAGAGGATACATGGAAATGGAAACACATACCCTGCTCATGGGTTGACAGGATTAACATCATTAAAATAGCAATACTCCCAAAAGCATTGTACAGATTTAATACAATACCTTTAAAGATACCCATGACATTCTTCAAAGAAGTGGATCAAACACTACTGAAATTCATTTGGAACAATAAACACCCTTCAATAGCTAAAGCAATCCTTGGGAAAAGAAACATGGGAGGCATTACTTTCCCTAATTTTGAACTGTATTACAAAGCAATATTTTTCAAAATAGCATGGTATTGGAATAAAGACAGATCTTCAGAACATTGGAATATAGGCTTGAGTACTCAGAGAATGTTCCCCAGGCATACAATCACTTAGTTTTTCATAAAGAAGCAAGAAATCCTAAATGGAGCAAGGAAAGCCTCTCCAACAAGTGTTGCTGGCACAACTGGTTAGCCATTTGAAAAAAAAAAAAAAAGTAAACTCAGACCCACAGCTAACACCATGATAAAGGTAAAATCCAAATGGATTTAAGACCTTGATATCAGACCTGAAATCATAAGGTATGTAGAACAGCATGTAGGTAAAAGCACTCCATGACATTGAGACTAAAGGCATCTTTAAGGAGCAAACAATACTCTCCAAAAGAAGTAGAAGCAGAGATAAATAGATGGGAATAGATTAAGCTGAGAAGCTTCTGCATTTCAAAGGAAATAGTGCAAGAATACAAAGTTACCCACTGAATGGGAAAACTATTTACCCAATATCTATCAGATAAGGGGCTAATATCCAAAATATACAAAGCACTCATGGAACTTTACAAGAAAAACACATCTAATTGCATAAAAAATGGAAAGAATAAATGAGCAGACACTTTGTCAAAGAAAAATTACAAATGGATAATAGACACATTAAAAAATGCTCTGCATCACTAATTATCATGAAGACGCAAATCAAAACAACTATGAGGTACCATCTTATGCCA
>PVKC010028461.1:0-14976 GCA_004027635.1 Crocidura indochinensis
TTTCCATTTGTGCTATTTTCATCTTCTTACCTTTTGATATAATTTTAAGCTAGGAAAGGCTAAAAATGAAATAAGTAATTAGTTCAGAAAAACAAAACATAGACAGTTTCCATAAATATACTATCATCCTATCAGCTACTGAGAAATAGAAATTATTTCTGATTTTAATTTCTGATTTTGGATCTTCTACAGGAAATTGAAGCAGGGATTATCTTTTTGTTGTTGTTGTTCTTTGCGTTTTGTTTTATGACCCACACATGGTGACGCTCAATGGTTACTCTTGACTATGCAGTCAGAAATTTCTCCTGGCTTGGGGGACCATTTGGGATTCTTGGATTTGAACCACTGTCTGTCCTGTGCAAGGCAAACGCCCCACTGCTGTGCTATCACTCTGGCCCCAAGAAGAGAGAGACGAGAGCAATCTTATGTAACTCTTTTCTTTTCGTTTTTCTTTTTTTTTTTCTCGATTAACCCCAAGTTTGGAGTGTGATTGCAGAGATCTTTTCCATCTATGGTCTATTTTTGGGAAGGACTGCTTCATGTGAAAGACTTTATGATCCTCACCATGATGGCTCCTCGCCAAAGGAGAAGAGTCACACAGGAATGATAGGAGGGCACACGGGTCTGTATATGAGACTATCACGTCTTCAGGAGCTTCTTTGAGTTTACTCCTGATTCTCTGCCTTGGATATTTGTAAAATGGAAAGAGTACACATTTAGGGGTTAAGTTTAGGGGCTTATCATTAGTGTGCAGGGCTTTTTCCTAGTACTATTTGCTGATATCACTCAAGGTGGAGCTCAGTGCTTTGATTGTCTTATAGCGGGTAATACAAAAATCATATCCACTGTACTATTCTTCAAGTCCAAGTGACTTTTTTAAAGGGATCTCGTGAATGGCCTCAGATCAAAAGCACTTTCACCAATCCTGCAATGAGAATGCAAACTTATGTTTATACCAGTTAGTCCAGATTTTGGGACTATTTATTATTTCGGACTTTTGGGGAATGATAGTTAGGTAACCATCTTCCTGAAGATTATAATACTTAAAAATAGGAGACTCTAAAACATTTAAGCAGGGGGACTTCTTATATGTCTAAATATCATATATAACATTAATTTATTTATATATTTGTTATAATCACAATGAATATAAATATATTTATTGATAATAAATATTAATTTATTGGGTAATACATTAATTTATTGCATATTATTTTACATAAATTGTGTACACATACCTCACTTAGTTCCTTAGCAAAAGAGGAGGCTAAACTATCTGTTTTTCATTGTTTTAATTTTTCATGCTCTCACTCCACTTTTCTCTCTCTTTTTTTAATCGCTTTATTTAAGCACCGTGGTTACAAAATTGTCCATCTCTTAATACCATTCACATAATATTTTGGAGTTTTCTGTGACCAAAAACAGATTTCTCTCCCTTTGTCCCCTTGGCCCTCAAGTAAAATATCACATTTAGCATGATAATGTAATTAAGGTCATATTCTGCCTTCAGTCAACAATGTGCAAATTCTGTATTACTAATGAGGCAGGCTTAATGGAGACTCTAGACTTCCTCGCCAATGAGGCCAAATAGGAATAGTTTTTTCATCTCATTTTGACAGGAATGGAAATAGATACATTTTGGACTCCTGGATAAAATGAAAATATTAAACAAAAATTGCATTATCATCAAGGGAATTTTCAAAAAATGGTTTCTAAGAAAAATGAGTTTTTTTTGTTCTCCTATCCATGTCTTCACTTCAACTATAGGAACTGGAAGGGACTGAGAAAGTCCCTTGACTTGAGAAAGTGCATTGAGAAAATGGAAGTCCAGTGTCTGAGTAAAACTGGGCTCAAATGGTAGAGAGGACTTATTATAGAGTAGATCCATCTAGGACTGATCCATCTAGAAGTTCTGGGTAGATGGAACCAATCTGAGTGACGGGATTAGGCCAACACTTGATTTTAGTATCAGTTGCCTTCTTTTTTTTGCAAGTGTAGGCTCAGTCTTACTTGCCTTCAACCAGGCATTTCTTTCCCGTTCGTTTTTTTGACTTATATAAACTAAAGATTATAATGAAAGCATTCATGCAAGTACAGGACTGGAGACATAGCTCAAATGTCAAAGCAGTGTGAAAACCTAGGTTTGATTTCTGGTACTGCAGAGCTCATGAACACTGCTGGATGTGCCCAGTCCCAACAATAACAAGAATGAAAAAAAATGAGACCAATTGTTTACATCATATAGCATCATCGTGATGTAATAATTCACATCATAACAAAATGCCATCTTCAAACTAGGTAGTCAACAATTATTAGTACTTTTCAGTCTTTAAAAAGAATAGATCTGTGACTGGGGAAATAACTCAGTGATCAGAGTTGAATGCATTGCATATATTAGAACTTGAGTTCCAACTCAGAAACAACATATGCCCTGTAATTTTGGTGGTGTAGACTTGGTTACTGGCCCCTGAACACTGCCAGATGTGGCTCTGTTGATCTCTGCTCTGGTACATAGACTGAGCAACTCTCCCTTCTCAGTCCTTCACTTTGGTTTTTTGTTTGTTTGTTTGTTTGGTTGGTTTTTGGCCACACCCGGTGACGCTCAGGAGTTACTCTTGGCTATGCGCTCAGAAATCGCTCCTGGCTTGGAGAACCATATGGGACTCCGGGGGATCGAACTTCGGTCCTTCCTAGGGCATCTCATGTAAAGGAGATGCCTTACTGCTTGTGCCACCACTCCGGTCCCAGTCCTTTGCTTTGAACTATGCCTCCTTGTGGGATGATTGTCACAGGAAGAGTCCCCTAAATTCCCTGAACAATTCTTAGGAATTCCTTCCTCCAGTTTTTTAAAAATTTAAAAATAAATAAATAAAATAAAACTCTGGGTCTGGTTCTTTGGAGACAAATCTTAAAAACTAGTGTTTTTCTGTCAATGTTTATATTTAAGCCACACCTTTAAATCTAATCATAAGATAACCACATGATTTTTCTGTTGTACTCCTGGAGAAAAACAAACACTTTCTGTTGCTTTTCTTTTTATTGCCAAAATTAGATGCCCAACACTATAAGAGTTGATTTTTTAAGGCAGTATTTCTACCATAGACTCTCTCCTGTTTAGAATTTTTCAAGGTTCCACACTCCTTCCAGTGCTTCAGAGAAACAAATAAGCAACCACACTCCCAACTGCCATAAAACACTAAATTAATGTAATTTCCTCACCTCGGATGACCTTTTTTTGTTCTCTTTCATCACTAACCATGTTTTAGTCTTTCCTAAAGTAGTTATACCCCAACACTACAGTAGTTTTTTCAAGTGAAAAATAAAAGGATTTTCTCCTATATGGAAACTATATTTTCCATGGTTAACATAATATTGCATATATACCTGGGCTATATGTGGAGATTACCACACAACAGGAAAACAGACTATAATAAACAATCAGTGTACTGCAATCAAGGGCAATAGGAAATATGTCAGTTTTCCTATTTCAAATTCATTGATCATATTGTTCATGAAGCTTCTTTCCTATGGCAATATCTATGGGAGTCACATCTGCTTGCATATATCAATTACTAGAGGAATTGATCACTCTATACTGCTACACCCAGAGAAGAATTTCTATTTAAAAATACTAATTTTGGCAGGAGAAATATTACAACAGTTAGAGCATGTGCCTTACATTCGCCCACCCAATTTTAATCTTTCACAATCCATATGTTCCTTGAGCCCACCAGGAGTGATCCTTGAGCATAGAGTCAACCAGTATTAAACTCTGAGCATCACTGAGTACTTAATATAAATAAGCAAACAGGTAAAAGTTACTTATTTGGGGATATTTTAGTGGAGGAATAGAGGTTAAAGAAATAGACTTTTGGAATGTTGGTGAAATGGACAGACTGATAGTAGGCATGATGTTGTAGCAATGCTTGCATGAAAGTATAATTTATAGTATTATAAATAACAGTGCTTCAACAAAAGTGGTAAAGAGAAACAAACACTTCTCTTTCACAATTGTGTTTTTCTTTATAGCGTTTTTCCTAAATTAAAAACTACATATTAGTGGATTTTTTTTGTTTTTAATGTATTCTTCAAGAAGGAAGAGTGTGGTTTTTGTCATTTAGGTATGATCTTATTTTTAATGAAAAAGGGAGAAAGGCACTTCATTATCATGTCAAAGTATCTCGCTATATAGTTCACTTTAAATGTTCTGGGAGTTGCAACAACAATTTTTAAATGTGCTCTGCTCTAAATGTTATAAAGTTCTAAGGTGTTAAAACTGGAAATGATGGAAATACAATTTTCAGACAACTCAAAATAAGAATGCTATTAGGATATCATTGGTAGCATTGTTTCTTACAAACCTTTCTTCCCCCTGAAATAATCTTAGATTTTGTGGTGGTGGGGGAGAGGGTGGGAGGGCAGAAACACACCTGACAATGCTCAGTGGTTTCATTTGGATGTGCACTCAGAAATCCTGCTGGACCTTAAGGGACCCTATGGGATTTGGGAATTGAACCTAGGTTAGCTCTCTGCAAGTGTGGAAAGCAAGCAAGCTACCAGCTGTCCTATCACTTTGGTCCCAATTTTACATAATCTTAAAGTAATCTTAACTTTTACTTTGTTCCCACCAAGTAAAGATTGATCCTTTGCAGCCTGTCACTCCAATAACTATTTGAAAACTATTAGCAAATCCTAGTAATATTTTTGGGGGCCACACCCAGGGGCACTCTGGGGTTATTCCTGGCTCTATCAGAAATCGCTCCACACAGGCTCAGGAGACCATATTGAATGCAGGAAGGGAACCCAGTTCTATCCTGTGCTTGCCACTTATAAGGCAATCTCTACCACTGTGCTATCCCTCTGCCCCCCTAGCAACTTTTTGAAGTAGATTATATTTAAAAGGTGGACAATACTATCTCTGTGAAAGTGATAATATTATGAGATTTATTTTTGTTTTTGCTTTTAGAAGTTGTTTTTTTTTTGGATTTCACTATTTTTTTGAAAAACCCTAAGAGCCTATTAGCAACTGTGCCCATCAATAGATAACCAAAATTATATAAGTAATTAAATAAATTAATTTGCACTACCTAACTGAACAGACTTAATTGAGTCATATGGGAATAATAGCAGCTTCACCCTTGATTTGGTTATAAAGTAAATAATGCCAGGTGGCATCAGTATCTCTGTCCCCTGGTTTATTCCATAGTCGATTGAAGGTGCAACTATCCTTGGAAAACCACTATGAAAAACAACAGGGAAGACAGATCATTCTGTCTTCTTTCCTTCCTGCTGCATACTTGGCGTTTTCTTCCAGGATCCTACTCCGGATCACATTACCTGAGTGTTCTCAGTGATTTGATTTGACAATAAACACAAAATAAATTAAATATGATACCCATTAATTAGCATTGCTGAATAACGCAGGCCATTCAGATCCTAAGCAAACTGGAATATTTCCGCCATTGTATTCTCTTCCTAGTCTGTTGAGACTGGCTTCTTTCTATCAAACAGAAACACTTCTGATCCAGAGCTCAGCTCCTGCAATCTTTTTGACAGCTTATCTACTACTCGGGCTTAATCTGCTGCAGGTAGATCAAAAAGAATTGATATGAATTCCTTGATTGGGTGCCTGTCTTTTTCCCTTCCATCTCTTTACCTTTCGGGAGCTGAAGGGGATCCATCATGATAATTTCCCGTTATTAGGTTTGAAGTGTTTTGAATGTGAAATGCCTTTTCACTTAGAAAGAATTGATGCCTCTAACTTGTAATGTGTTAGCAGTTTGGTAGACTGTTTGACAGCCCAAACTGCATTACAGGTAGCTAATCCCCGTGGCTGAGCCCCATTAAAGAATAGATCGTATCTGTTAATATAGCCATAGAGTGTGGGTCATTGTACTGAAAGGCAGTCTAGCTGCTGGGAGAAAGATTATTATGTGACTTTATTCTATTTTAAAGTTAGAGAATGTATGGTTGATATACTAGTCATGATTGATTCAAGATTCGAGTGGAGATTTTATGACTCTCCTGGTATGTGCCAGCTTTGTAATTCCCACCAGGAAGAAAAATGTCCCTGATGGCTTAAATGAAACCAATAGCAAAGAGCAAACTATGGACAGACGCCTATTCCTGTGCATTCTTCGCTGTGACTCTTAACATATTTAGAAAGTTCTTTGAAATGAGACTCTGTTACCGCCCCCCCCCGATTTTTAATGCATGTTATAACTGCCCATAAGATAAAAGAGCTTGTGATCTAATATTGTGACCCTGTACAATTTGGGTTGCTAGATTTATTTTTTCCTGCAAGGCTGAGAAAATAAAGTGCATTTCCATTTATGTGCTACTCTTTCTGATTAATATGGAGTGGAGAATTTTATTGACCTCCAAGAAAAGTGATATTCATGTGCCTTGATTCATTAACTACAAGCACAGTAGGTGGCAAAAATGCGATTATGAAGGCCAGTGATACACCTAACTATCATCAAGTATAGACAAAAGTGTGGTTTAGAAACCACAATCTTTGAAGTAATTGAAAATATCAAACTTATGACTTAAAGCTTCATCTACATGTTACAAAAGACTGAATGTTTTTCTATAAGATTTCATATGATAAAATCTATCCTCCCATCTGGACGACCCATACTTGGAGAGAATGTCCTTGGGAGGTGAGAAAATCGGATATTATCCCCCTTATTTATTACATTAGTTTTCTTACCCAAGAGAATTCAAATTTACCCTGACTCTTCCATCATCTGAGGGTGCAAAGCAGATATAGTCATCTATGACCCACCCAGGTGGTCAGATCTTGATTTTTCCAAACCTAGAAATGCTATATAGAAATGTTTGTTGTTATAACTAACCATCTAATGGTATTTTATTCTGTAAGCCTAAGTAGATTTACAGAGAAAGTCAATTAGGGTACTTTAAGTCCAGATTATAAGATCACACCCATCTTATTAAATTAAATTCAGTTTTAAAAAGAAAATTAGATATGAAATTGGATCTAAACAATTTCATTCTACAATCAAGTTCGACTGTAGGGATACAGAATACAGGGCTATGTGCTTGGCCTTAGTTTAATGCCTGGCATCACATTTAATCCTACAAACACCATTCGAGGACACTTCTGAGCACTTCCTGAGTCAGAAAAAAACTCCTAGCAGGACTGTGTGTAGCTTAAACTTTTTACTTATCCCTCAAAATGAAGTAGATTGTAAGAATTTTTATAGGCACTTATGATTTGATTGTAAAATTCCATAAGAAAAGTAATGATAGGATGCCTATGCCTTAAAAATATGTATATACTGGCAAGATGTTAAGTGTAGAAATAACACATGAAACTCAAATAATAGGAACTAAGCAACCTAAGGTTTCATTTCTTATTATATATCGTTCACAGAATAGCTTCAAAATCAGCTCAGGGCTCCTTTTGGAGGAAAGTTTCTACTAATCTATAAAGTAGAATAAATGCTAAAAGCATAGATTTGCATGTGTGGTTCCACTAACACAATGCTTTTTTTTATAAGCAGGTAATGTGAAATTTTAGAATAATAATTGCAATACAGTCTTACAGACAGCTTTCTCAATCTGATTTACTTTATTATAATATAGTATATACTGCTTATGAGGTACATGCTAACTTTCTACATTATAAATATTCTGGCCATATATAATCAGTTATTGACATAAAATTTTAGAAAGTGAAAATTATATGAATATTTTTATTGCATGATTGGCACCTTTAGCCTTGCATAAATACATTATTAATTGTGTTTATTTGTCAAAAATAAAAAAAATGTTTGTTTTTTTGGGCCACATCCAGTGACATTCATGGCTATGTCCTCAGAAATCGCTTCTGGCTTGGAGAACCATATGAGATGATAGGGGATTGAACTGTAGTTCGTCCTAGGTCAGCCACATGCAATGCAAATGCCCTACCACTGCACCACTGCTCTAGCCCCCAAAATCAAAATATTCGCCTTAGAATTTTTCTAGCCCATCATTTGTTTATTTGGTTTTTGGGCCACACCCGGTGACACTCAGGGGCTACTCCTGGCTCTGCACTAAGAAATTGCTCCTGGGTTGGGGACCATATGGAACGCTTGGGATCAAACCAAGGTCTGTCCTGGATCAACAGCATGCCAGGCAAACGCCATACTTCTGTGCTATCACTCAGGCCCAAGCCCTCATTTTTATCTCTAGAGAAGTTGTGAGGTCAGAGGAAATTGGCAACCAAATAGCCTCTGGATTCCTATCTGGATTCCTAGATAGTGCTAGTACTGTGAAATTCTAGTACATTTTATTAAATAGCTTTTACAAAAAAGTATTCAATTTTATGGTTGCTCATCTACTTACTATCACTAATTTAGTGATTTTAGATAGCAAGGAATAGCATATAATGATCTAATATTGAGATTAACAAAAATTCAATACTTTTATTTATAGGTAAATTTAAATTAATTCTCTGTGTTTTCTGATATTGAGATTAACAAAAATTCAATACTTTTATTTATAGGTAAATTTAAATTAATTCTCTGTGTTTTCTGATTTCCAATGTAAAATAGAGAAATCTTATTTAAAAACTCTTAGAAAGATCAAGTGGCATAATGGACATAAACAGTATTATATAATGGACAAAGGGCATAATGGATATAAAGTTACAGTGTTAGAATCTTAGCAAATGTTCTCTTATCTTCAAATATGATCCTTTTGGGAGAAGAAGGCTTGCAGAAGAATTTGGGGATCACTTCTTACATTTTGTCTCTGGTAACAAGTGCTTAGGAACCTCTGAGATTATTCCCAATGATACTTCAATTTGTGTGAGCCAAGGTTTGTGCTACAGTTGGCCACAAGACATCTTAATCTCTCTATTATTGCTTTCTCTATCTTGTAGTTCACAGAGGCTCTTCTACATGGGAGTTTCAGCTGCAGAATGATTGAAATTTTCATTAATATATAGATGAGGAAGCGATGGCAATGTATCTTTATGCCTGTTAAGTCAAAAGAGCAAGCTAGACATAACTATATTTTTGAAATTCTGGTAAGTCAATAGTTGGAGCATTACAGGAATGAGTGCATTTTACTTAACTAACATATTACCATATCTAGCATCTACTCATGTGGCCACATAGAAGTGGAAATTCAGCAGCATTCATGGAGGGAAAGGATAAGAGAATGAGCCTCTGAGAGATATGATTGTTTTGGGGCCCTTTTTTGTCCAATTCCATTTCCTCAGTTCCTCTCATGGCACTGTGCTTTGCAGGACTTGCTTCTAGTTTGCAAACTTGTAATTTCACACCATATTTGTCACCATAGCAACAAAATATCTCTACAAAGGGGGAAATTTGTTGAGTCAGTCACCAGATTGATGTCCTGCTGGTATGAAGTCCAAACCATGGCTACATTTGCAATAATCTATGCAGTATACTGGTAATTTTCCAACAAGCTTTAAGGTCAGACCTTCAATTTCCAACTATCTCAATTCCTTTCTCACCTCTTTTGTTTTGAGATGGCATTTGCTTCGTTGGCCAAGATGTTGCTTTTCTCTTTCAAACTTTAAGTTCTATTTTCAAAAGTCTCCTCTGCTGCACAAAGTGAACTTGGATTGGATGAATTCATATTGATATTTGAGAAATATGTTTGCTGAAAATCATATCAGCATTTGAATGCTATAATTAAGACATGTTTAGTTGGGTAGGACTTATGAGTAAGTATTCATTTTTAACTTTATTGCCTGTGATTGATGACTGATTTGTCTGAGAACTAAAATAAAGCATGTCTAAGACAGAAGGTCAAATTGGCCAAATGCCCCAAACTGCTTTAATTCAACGTAAAAATGTAAAAGACAGTGAACCCAGGCACCTTGAAGATGAGGAAGGGTTTGGTCTCTTTATATTGTCTAGGTGGCTGTCACAATATCAAGTCATCTTAATAAGAACAGAGGAGGAAGGTAAGAGGACATGGAAGCTATTCTCTGTGAACATCATTTATATAGAGAAAATAAGACATTTCAGTGGCCAGAGTGATAGCACAGAGAAAGAGCATTTGCCTGGCACAGGGCTGATTCTTTTTTCATTCATCTGGTGTCCCATATGGTTCCCCCAAGTCAGGAGCTATTTCTAAGCACATAGCTAAAAGTAAACCCCTGAATTTCACCTGGTGTGGCCCCATACAAAACAAAACAAGAAAATTAGATATTTCACCATTCCAGATTCTGTGAGTTCCCTTTATTCTTTACTTTGAACCTCTCCTTTCTCCATATAGTTCCATTTGTCCATCAAACTGTCCTTCTAAAAAAATAGTTAATGGAACATGTCCTCAAAATCTGTTTTTTTTTTGCACTCCAAGAAAGGGTTATGGTAAAACAGAAAGTCTCTCTGCTCTAAATTCCTATTATAATATATATATATATATATTTCTTCTATAACGTTTTTATATGCCAGATTCATATTGGCACTTTAAGCTGGATATGTGCTCATTTTACAAAACTACATAATATGTACTGCATAATATGTGAGAGCAGCATATATATTCAACTGGATCATCCTCATTCTGAAATTGACACAGCTTACATAGCTTTAGTTGATTTTAAGCTTATAAGTGAGAAGATAGAAGCCTTTTCTGATGTGTATGACATACCTCTCTGTCTGCTATAAACAATTGGAAAAGGAAGAGGATTTGTCTCTAATTTACCTTTCTTTGGTACCTAATAAGATCAAACAACCCCAATGAAGTTTTGTTGATCATTGTTTAAATAAGCTCACTCAAAATATGAACTAAAATGATTTTCTAATATCTCTGAAGAGATCAAAATATGCATATATGACATACATATGTTTTTTAGTATGTCAATTTAAATTGGGAATATAACTAAAACCATTCCGGGAAGTAGAAAACACTTATGGATCATTACACATAAATGCTACTTTCTCCACACAAATTGAGTTTCCCAGAATACCTCAGTCTTCACATGCCCAGTTAGATATCATTACTCTTTCTAGGAATAAAGATGATGGAAATATGTGCTCCCTCTGGGTTTTCTCAGTTCCTCTTTCAAACATCTCACAGTGACCATTACCGAGAGACCTGTGCAGTCCCTAAATGATAACTTTAGAGCCAAGCATGGTTGACACTACTTCATTATGAAGATACATGGGATGGCTACTAGCTAATGAATACAAGTGCTTGGAAGTATAAACTCAGCTTCTCACCAATACAATTTAACATCGTATTTTCCCTAATTTGAACCTGATTTAGTCACTGGGGTATTTGGACGCCTCTTCTATGGTGCCGATAGTTAATTAAACAGATGTTGCAGAGGGAATCATTAATTTTAGTACTGCAGATGGGAGAAGAATGACTTTGTGAAGTTAATGTTTCAGCAAAACAATAGGCTCCTGTCGTCAGTTGGTAGAAACTGAGTAAATTAAGAGAACAAGTAGGACAGGATAGGTTGCTTGGAAGAACCACCAATTATTCATTTTAGAAATTACGCTTCTTTTTTGTGTTGTTTTGCTTTTGAATTACGCTAAACAGTGAAAAGTGGATATTTCAGAGAGGGCTTATGAAAGGGGAAAGAAAGCAAATAAAAGTTTGAAGCTTTGGGTCAGAAAAGACCCTTTATTTTGATAGGTTTTAGTTTGTAGATTGGGAGTATATATGTCAGAAATATGAACTAAATATAACCCAAGAAAATTTGTGATGAAGCACATGCTTAGGAAAGTATTGGTGGAATAATGGAGGAAGTAACATTTAAGGTAACCCTTGAGAAATGAATTTTACTTCCACAGGTCAAGCTATGATGAGGATTTGAGAAGAACACAGCTTTTATCCACTATTCTCAAGATTCATTTTTGGTTTTTGACAGTTTTAGACTTGTGATTGGTGGTCCAGTTGATTGAACAAATATATCTTAATCAGTTTTTAAAGTGTTATGCTGTTGCATGCGTGAAAAAAACTAAGATTACAGCAGAGAATAAGTTTGATAGTTAATCTTGAAATAATTGTAAGAAATCCTTTGTTTTTGTTTTTCCTTTTCTTTTTTTCCCTTTCTACTTTTGAACTGATATTTTTAAACCTCTAGCAAATCACCAAAGCATTTTTTCTTTTTTTTCTATTCTTTTTTCCCCCAACAGAATCACAAACCTTGAATTATTTTGTTCTCCCCCAACTTAAGGGGAAAAAATGGATGCTACCAGGAACAACCAGTTGTATGAACATTGAGTGTAAATAAAAAATTATCAGACTTAAGCACCAAACCCAAAGTCAGTGACACCAGAATCAATACCCAATCTACAGCAAGCTGTACACAAAGGAGACCTCTTATACTAGCAGTCCAAGGGGTAAAGTGGGGAGGTATGGGGACATGCTGGGAACAGGGGTAGAGGGAGGGCAACACTAATGGTGGGAATGGCCCTAATTCTTTGTCACTATGTACCTTAAATAATATTGTGAAAGAATTTGATCACAATAAAAATTATTAAAAAAAATAAAACAAGAAATCCTTTAGTGGGCACTAGGAAATAATGAGTCACACAGCTCACAACTGGATATGGCAACATGAAAAGATTGATGGCTGGTGGCTTATATTTGGAAGTGAGCCCTAGGAGAAGAACATAGGCAGCCTCTGGATGCTGAAAAGGAGCAAGTCACAGTCTTTGTGGACACTCCAGAAAAAGAATACAGTCTTGGGACCAGAGTGATGGCGCAGTAGTAGAATGTTTGCCTTGCATGCGGCTGACCCAAGACAGACCTCATTCAAACCCCAGCGTCCCATATGGTCCCTCAAGCCAGGAGCAATTTCTGAGGGCATAGCCCTGAGTAACCCCTGAGCATTACCTAAAATATTACTGTGAAAGATTTGTAATCCACTTTCATTAAAATTTTAAAAAAGGCAGAAGAATAAAAACTAGTAACTATGGAGTAGAATAATTTTAGTTAAATTTTATTTATATGCAATATGAATTCTAGCAGCATGTTGAGATATGACAAAATTGAAACACAAATAGCCCTAGTTATAAGACTTCAATGCTGATTATAGTGTCATTGCAGGATGCGTCACCAGGTAGGTACCAGGATGGGTCACCAGAGTTGTATCAGATGTTACATATTTCTAATAGGAGTTAACCAGCATTTATCCCTTTGAGTCTCAACTATGCCTGATTGTTTGAATCTAACTTGTCTGCAAGACTATTATGGACAAATGATTTGAAATTTCTCGGATTACATATAAAAGGATTGTCTTGCTCTATGTCATCATGATGTTGCACAAACTAACTGCGAGGAACCCAGAAGTGGGTCATGTTTTCATGTTTACCTATTAGCTGAGAAATAGTTTGTCCCTTGGACTCTGGCTCATTAAACCAAAACAAAACAAAACAAAGCAAAACAAAAACATAGGCTCCAGTATCTCAGCAATCTATTACCCTCAACATTCCCTAATTGATTTTAGGACATTATCCCAATTCCAATGTAAATTATATTTTCTTTCTGCTTCTGTTGTGTATATAACTTCTTTTCTTGGTATGCACATTTTGGCAAAATTGATAAAAACACAAAGTACTTAAAATTACTTAAGAACTGTACCTACTTGAATATTTCGGGATTATCTTAAAGATAGTCCAGGTCAATTTACAAAGTCAGGAATACTAATATTTAAAGCTATGAATTACAGTAAATTTTCATTTAATAGGGTAGCAAGGTAGATAGACAAGTAGACAAACTCACACTTTAGCAAAGAAATATACATTAAAACAGATCCTTGAATAATCTATTTCACTATACTATCAACTGGGATTTTTCCCTATCAAGGATTTAACACAAATTGATTGAAACAACATTAAAGGACTTGCCTTCTATATCTAGGGTCCAAATAACAGGAATTAAAAAAAATAGGATCAAGTATTGAAAAATCTAAATTGAGCCTCGTTGTCTACTAAAATCACTGCTAACGATTTTTGTGTGTGTTTATTTTCATTTTTAATTGGAAATTTTCACATTAATTCACAAACTAGTTTCTCCACATAAATTAAAATTGAGATAAATACTTAGAGGAGACAAATTGCAGAGCAAAACATTCTCAAGTCCTTTAATTAATTAGAGCAACAACACACATAAATTACCGAGAATAGCTAAAGGTATCAGTTAGAATGCCTAAGAAAACTTTAAAACTATCAAAATATATTTCTTGCTATTATTATTAAACTACTTCTCCGTAGTTTCCTTTACTATTACTATTAGTGGGAAGTAATCATAGAAATATCAAATGGCAATAGCATTTGCCTTGCAGGCAGCTGCCCAGAACTGACCTGGGTTCGATTCCCAGTGTCCCATATGGTCCCCCAAGCAATTTCTGAGCACATAGCCTGGAGTAATCCCTGAGTGTCACGGGATGTTGCTGAAAGCCAAAAAAAAAAAAAATCACAAAAGATAAAAAGTAAAAATAAGTTCCCTACTCATTAATTCTCGAACATTTGGTCTCTACATTAAAGAGCTCTATATAAACCTAAATTATGACCATTAACGCCTCCAATTAAAATAAAAGAAATAATAAATAGTAGTTTAATCTTATTTTCCTCTTGGAGTTACTAAGGTTTTGAAAGGACAGTAATTTGCCTAATATTTCATGTAACATAGTAACTTAGATATAAGATAATAAAAATATGATCCAGGGTCGGCGTGGTGGCGCTAGAGGTAAGGTGTTGCCTTGCCAGCGCTAGCCTAGGACAGACCATGGTTTGATCCCCCGTTGTTGTCCCATATGGTCCCCCAAGCCAGGAGCAACCTCTGAGCGCATAGCCAGTAACCCCTGAGCATCACCGGGTGTGCCCCCCCAAAAAAGAAAGAAATATTTAAAAAAATATGATCCGTATTAACTCTTCCCTATTTATTTTCCTGTGTTCTTTCTTTTTCTTTCTTTCTTTTTCTTTCTTTCTTTCTTTCTTTCTTTCTTTCTTTCTTTCTTTCTTTCTTTCTTTCTTT
>PVKC010028462.1:0-15438 GCA_004027635.1 Crocidura indochinensis
CATATTTCAGAAAACTTACAATGTCTGCCATCATTTGTGAGAAACTCTAGGAAGTCTATCAGAAATGTTTGTTCTAAACTCCAGACTAATGCCGATGTAACAATCCGATGAAATCTATGCCTTTGTGAGACATTATAAACTTTAGAAGTAGTAGCATAATGACCTAAAGTAAGAACTATAATAAACTCAGCTGTTCATGGCATTTTGAAGACATTAAAATGAGACCATGTCAAAATTTTGTAAAAAAATATGAGTCAATCAATATTGTAATGATGTATTAAAATATAAATATACAATTATTACCAACACTAAACTCATAATTTTCTAATTCCAGATTTAGTCAACTCATTGAAAAACTAATGCATGCAATAGACCTCACATAATTAGATTTAAACTAATGTATCAATGTAAAGTAAAAAACCAATTCAATTCTACCATTATTCTTTCTATAAAAGTAATAGAAAAATTAAAAAATATATAGCTTTTTAAATCTTTTTTATAATTAGTAAATTTATTTCTTTTTTTTTTTCTGGTTTTTGAATCACACCGGCAGTGTTCAGGGGTTACTCCTGGCTTCATGCTCAGAAATTGCTCCTGGCAGGCACGGGGGACCATATGGGGCACCAGGATTCGAACCGATGACCTTTTGCATGAAAGGCAAACGCCTTACCTCCATGCTATCTCCCGGGCCCTACATTTATTTCTTATGATCAGTTTTTGGATAAATTATAAGTGAAATAAAAGGCAATAGGTAAAATATTTAAAATGGGAATACAAATCTATAACCCCAGAGAAGAACTGTATCAGAAGTATAGAAATTTTTCAGATAGATGTGCACTATAAAACATATTGGTATGAGCTGCATGAAATAGATGAGGTTCCTTGAGAATATAAAAAATGCAAAAATAAAGTAGTTCTTACCACAGACTAGTAAGACTCATTTATTTCTATAGCTATAATTAAGTGGAACTATAAATTTAGCAAAATGTTCCACTGAGAAATTTACTTCAAAAAGATATATGTATCAATTAAATAATATTTAATTTTAAATTGGAATGAAACGTGTAAATACAAGTGTTCATCAAAATATATTCATTGACATTGATTTATTTGTGAAAATAATATGCCAAGAATTGATTACTTTGTCTTATAAAAATAATATAATATAATTTTCCATGAACAAGGGATCTGAACTTTAAAATGTAGTTGTTTTAGCCTGTATGTAGGTTATCTCTATTTTTTTGGTTGATCATATTACTGTTGGTTGCTTTCTTACCAATTTCAACTGAAGATTAAATTTTGTCTTCGCATGAGTATTTCCTCAGGGTAGAGAATAAATTGATTTTAAGTAACTAAAAACGTTTAGTCTTCCAAGTAATTAATTTTCTCATTGCAAATTTAGTGTCGAGGTTCTGTTTGACTTATATAATTCTATGTGAAATTTTATGGTATCTTTTCTACATAAAAATTATAATTTTAGTTTTTGTTGAAAAGGCAAGCTACAAAATATATTTCGGAAATATATGTCACATTCTTAAAATGTTTCAAGTTTAGTTAAGCATTCATATTGGATTGTGTAAATCAACTTAGTCTGCCCATCAGTTATTATGTCTTCATCTTTTATAAAATAAAATAAATTAATTTGATCATTTACATTATTAGTTTATTCTGACAGATATTTATAGGCATCAGTCTTTAGTGAGAGTTCTTTCAAATAGTCTAACAAGTGGAGTGCTGAATTAGAGTAAATCTTTTCTTTAAAGCATGTACTAGCAAGCAGACAAAGATCAAGTCATATAACATTCTTGTGAGATCAGCAAAGTTGTAGACATTCTGAAGTACTTTTTGTGATTGATTCAAGGTATATACAATGAGTGATATTTTAGCAGCAGGAGCCAGATAACCTTTTGATGGAATCTCATTACAGAATTTTTCATATATGTCAATAAAACAGGACAAGATGGACAGCCTCTGTATTGAGCATAAATGAAAGAGATATGTATTATTATAGCTTTGTTTCACAGGACAAATAGTTGTAAGCATTACTTAGAGGAATTTACAATTGAAAAAACAGAAAATTTTAAGTATTTTTGATTCTATGCTAATCCAATATGTCTCTTCCCATTAGCTCTTCAATTTAAAAATAATTTTGAATGCATATAGGTTTGATTTTAAAAAGATTGGTTTTATTCAAATCTTCATCTATATATTCTTTGTATTGCAATGTTTACTATTTAGCTGAAATTCAACTAATGCCATAAATCTGGTGGGGAATGAAGAAGAATTTAAAGCACTGTTAAAATTATGAACAAATTTAGATAAGAATGTGATGGACACTTTGCTATAATTTGCTAGTTATTCTTTGTTATGCATGCTTTTATTGTTTGTTTCACATTATTCCCTACTCCTTGGATAAGGCACAACTTACAATCACTTCAATCATATCCAAGACAATAGAACAACTTTTATAGATAGCTATTATAATAAAACAGCAGTCTAATAGCCAAATTTGATTATGCTTGTGTTTGCCTGTTTGGGTGCCACAGTAGTTAGACCTTACTAATAGATCACTCATGGTCATGCTCAGGAGATTGTAAACACATTTCCAGAGATTAAACCTAGTTCAGTTGCATAAAAGGAGAGTATATCATCATTGTACTATCTATCTGAATTCCAAAGTTGACTTTTTAAAATTTAATGGAAACCATTGTGATTTACAAAGTTCTTCAAAGTTGAAATTCAGACATACAATGAATCAGGGCCATTACCACCACTAGTGTCAACCTCTATTGACCATGTTCCCAGGGTATATCCCAATCATCACCCTTTGCCCCCAAGCCTGCCGGTACAACAGGCCCCCATTTAGAGTTTAAATTGTTAGAGTTTGGATCTCTTTATTCCATTGTTATTAACTTTGGCTTGGGATATAGTTCAGTCTTTTTCTTTTTCTTTTTTTTTTTCCAACCCATCAATATACCTTAGACCTCTTGGCCACTGACCCCATCTTTTCATATTTGTGTTTCTCTTTCTCCAGTCAGTTTCTTTACTTCTCCTCAAAGTAGATTTTAATTGTACTTGGACTATTTTCAGACATTGACTAATTTTAGTTTCTGTACGTATAGGAGTAAATATACCTTTACGAAGTGACTTTTTTTGTATTTGGAAGGCTATTCCAGGACTGAAATTTTTAAGTTAATCATATATCTAGTATTAAAATTTTAATAGATCTTAAACCATTTCTCATTATGTCTAAACTAATTTGCTTTCTCACCATTCTTGAATTAAGTTTTCTTTTTATCCACAACCCAGTAAATACTTTTCACTTTGATAAGGCATGAAAATGTACTACTAAAAATATATTATTATATTATTATTTTGTTATTATCAATAAGAACTTCTGTGAGTAATTTTTGACTGGCTTCTTGTTTCCTGAGATAAAGTATGATTTAATATGTTAGATGTGTAAATATTTGATTGGGTTAATCTGTGGCAACTACTTATAAGAGAAAAATAATTAAATATTTAAATGTTAAAATTGATATTTAAAAGTCTGAATAAATAGAATGATTAAAACCAATGTTTAATGTTTAAATAAGTGCTTGTTGCCCACACCTAGCAGAGCAAAGCACTTACTTCTTTTGGGGCCACAGTTGCTTTCAAGTCAATTGCTCTACCCACTTTACTACTCTGTCCACTAGGAATTATACTTTGGTTCTGTGCTCAGGAATCATTCCTGTTGATGCTTTATGGCCCACATGAACCATCATGGATTGAAACCAGGATGACACAATGTAGCTCTATCTGATGTTTTATCTTTCCAACCACTGCCCCTTATTTTACTCACTATTCCCTTTAGGAAGTTTTCTATGACATGTGATATCCTTTCATACCATTTTGTTTTGTTTTGGTTTTTGGTTTTTGGGCCACACTCGTTTGATGCTCAGGGGTTACTCCTGGCTATGTGCTCAGAAGTCGCTCCTGGCTTGGGGGACCACATAGGACACCCGGGGATCAAACCGTGGTCCGTCCTAGGCTAGCGCAGGCAAGGCTGGCACCTTACATCTAGTACCACTGCCCGGCCCCCCTTTCATACCATTTTAACCAAAGTAGAACTTTAGGAAAATTGGTGTAAGATCTCACAAATTTTATATCATTATTTAAAATATGCACTTTAGTGATAATTATTAATGATATTAGAGATAACGTTAGTATTTACATGAGCATTTCTTGCTTCCCTTAGTGTTTTGATGTTGTGAAGTTGTCATCCCTTTTGAAAACTCATGAACCTATCCTGCTAACTTATAGTTTTCCTGTAACTTCCTCATCTATACCAGACATCCAAATTTCAAATTATACTTGTGTTCTGGACTTTGCTTTAGCTTAAGTAAATGTTGATGTTGCTTTGACTTTCTATATAGAACATTTAAATTTTCTGTACACCAATAATAAAAATCTTTCACTTTCTTTTGATTTGAATATTCAGTAGATTAGCATTTTTAAATTCTTTCAAGAATTTTTATTTGTCTTAATTACTTAGATACCTGATAAAGGAAGTCTAGATTTTTATCTGCCTGTCTCAGTTTTCTATCCCATGTTAACTAAGTTTATAATTTTTTGCTTTATATTTATTTTTTATTTTTAATATCTTTATTTAAATACCTTGATTGCAAATATTATTGTAGTTGGGTTTCAGTCATGTAAAGAACACTCCCTTCACCAGTGCAACATACTCATAACCAATGAGAAATGTGGAAATTGCTCTTATTAATCATCCAATGTTAATTGTAGGTTAGTTAATTAACCAATATTGAATCTAAAGTGATATGAAAATTTGACAAGAAGAAAGAGCTGATTAGTGGAGCAGTTAGAACATAATTATTTATTAAGTAATTCAACCATTTTACTTGGGAAAAGCTAAAGGTCCACCAAAACATATGATATATATCAAATATCATATTTCATAGATAAACATAATATGCCTTGTAATAACAAAGTTTAAATATTTTGACACAGAAAATAAATCTATTATGTTACAAAAGAAGTGATTTGGGAATGAATTGGTAATATCATGGGTAAGGCATTTGTCTTGCATGAAATAACCTGGGTTCAATCCCATCATTCTCATGGTTCTCCAAGCACTGCCAGGAGTAATTCCTGAGTAAATAAGAAGTAATCCTTGAGCTGCATTGAATGTGACCAAAAAGCTCTGCCCCTCCATCCTTGAAAATAGTGCTTTATGGATTTGCTCAACTTAGGATTTCTTTAACCTACATAATTAAAAATATTATTAAAAATCAACATTATAAAAGTGCAAGCAGCACCAAAGACAATATTCTTGATTGATACATGGTCTTGTCAGGTTCAATCCCAAGTACTGCCAGGATTGATTCTTGAGCAGAATCAGAAGTAAGCCTTGAGCACTTGGGGTATTGTGCCTAAAACAAACACTCAAATAAACATATAAGATATGTCATGCACAGAAAAAATGTACATATTAGCTAAAATTATGTCTTCTAGAAATACATGTTAAACAGAATGTTTTTTCTATTTTTTCTTGCTTAGGAATTTCTCTGGTCTCTGTACTTCTGTACTACGGGGATCACTCGAGGAGATATGTAGGAAAATAAGTAGAGTGTTAGAATCAAAGCTGGTTCAGCCATGTGCAAGGCAAACAAACTTAATGCTGTACTATATCTTGTACACCTTGAAAGTAATCTTTATACACACTTATAAATAATTGTAATCCCTAAGTTAACTATTTCTCATCGCAGACAAAATCAGTGTTTGCAAAGTGGATGTATTATAACAATTTGGTTCATTACATGATCACATGGTTTTCAAGAAGTTCCAATTCAAGCTTAGTGACAATGATGATCAGTAGGCTATTAATAGATTCCTACTGACACAAAAGTAGTTTATTCCATTAGTACATTTACATATGTAGTATATTTAGTTTGATCTGGAAGTTTGTGCACAGTAGCCAGAGAGATAACATACTGGATAATGTCCTCATCTTGAATGCAGTTGACCTAGGTGCAATCTCTGATGGCTTCACATATGATCCCCTGAGTACCACCAGAAGTGATTCCTTTAAAATACAGTCAACAACTACCTGACCACAAACACATGTGTTATTCCAAAAACAACATTAGTAGTGAATAAACATATACTTCATAATAACTGACATAATCATAATTAGATTTATTTTTAAATTTTAACTTAAAATTATGTCACCGAAATTGTAAATGGCATATAAATAGAATATCAAGCAATCACAGCATATATGTGATTTAAAACTTTCAGATCTTTTAATTTAATAAGTGCTTATTCTATATCTCACAAAATAGTGAATGAACCTTGAATTATTTCTAAATCTTTAAATTATCTAAGTGACAAAAAATAATCCCACTCTTTCGTATATGTTACATGGGCAAATTTTAGAAGTAGTAAAATAATTTGCTCTAGGTGTTACATAAACTATTACTTCATAAAGCAAAATATAAACTTATTTATGGTTAGGCAAAACTGGAGATTGCACAAATTTATCTCAAACTATAGAAAATAAAGAGTTTGCACATTAATATATATATATGTATGAGTACTGTCTAGTACATCAGAAATATTAAAATCTTTAATATTTATAAATTGAGTCATCATATCTAATATATATTCACATTGAAGTAGAATAGGCATAAATGTAAAGATATACTACCACTAGAGCAATATTACAGAAATGATTATTAAACACTAAAGTCTTAGGATAAGACAGTACAACTATAATCTCTCACCATTCATGGTAATCACAAATATATGATTTCTTATTCTAAAAATAGTCCCAGCATTTATCCTGAGAATTTCTAAATGCATTTTCTTGATTGCATTAAGCAAAAGTGATATTCTAAAACTCTAAGAATATATTGGAAGTTTGTACTTCATTCTTCTTCAGATCCACACTCTCTCAGAAGATCTCAATCCAAAGAAAAGGCCACATATAACATAGTTGAAGTAGAGCTCATCGTTTGGGAAGCCTAATCTAGCTGCCAGAACACCTGTGCTCAACTAACAGCTCAAATAAACTCACAAAATTTGAACAATTAGGAAAAACCCAGTCATTTGACAAAATCATGAAGAAGGATAAAATGTATTCTTTATTTTAAATTTTGAGGCTGTTCATTTTCAACAATTTATAACTATATATGCACTATATTTAGCAAAAGAGTAAAATGAATGTATCAATGTCACCATACACACAAACACAAACATCTCCGAACTAATATTTTCTCTAATGCTTATTTTAGGGGGCCTGCTGATGGCATAATTAAGAAACACTGACATGTCCAAGTGAGAGTAGTGTGATTACTCCCAGCATGATAAAATACTATTTTCAAGTCAAAAACACTCTTTTCCATCACCATGCATTAATATATTGTGTGTTCTGAAATTGATTTCTGCTTTCAGATTATTTTTCAGCTTGTCTGTAAAATTAGAAAAGGGACTATTTGCTGGTATTCCCTCATATCTGCTGGTAATTAAGCTATAGATAGCATTGTGTTGACAATGTATGATACATTAATAAATAATTACTCCATTGATATTCCTTCATGATTTTTATCATTTATAGTCTTAGCCATATGATTATTTTAAAAAACATGATATCTTCAACTTGATTTTTAAATTTTAATACATAAGCAAATAGCTGACATAAAGAGAAAGGAAAGGAATAAGGCAGAAATGATAGGTAAGAGTGAGTTGAACTCACTCATTAGATATATTTTATGCATGGGATCATTTAATCTCAGGATTTAACAAGTCAAATTGAGAGTAGATAAGAGATCATTTTTAGTGTCAAGATGAGAGTTTTACATTATTGATTCTTAGAAAAAAAATGGAGCTAATTGATGACATACCAGGAGGAATTGCAAATTAAAATAGGTAAGTAAAATGTATCTATGCGGTATATGTCTAGTATAGGTCAGTGTCTGGTGATATTTTTACTATAAAAAAACAGAGCAGGTGGGAAGAACTAGTGAATACAGAGCTAGTGTACTGCTAAGAGACCTGAAATATGCAAGATAACACATATCTATCTAACCCAAATTGTAAATAGTGCTAAGGCTATCACTGTTTAATGCAAGTAAGATTGACACAAAGATAATGAAAGATTTTGTATAATTGTTCTTTTCAGACCTGAAGAGGCTGGGGAGTAATGTCATTTTCTTTTTCAATCTAATAAGAAGAGAAAACAGTAAGCGGTATCCTCAGATAGAAAAATAAGTTTGTTTGTTTTAATAGGGGAGAATGTTGTACCCTGCATGAAAAATAATTATTGTGAACCAAGTAAAAATCACTTAGTAATTCAAGTGAAAGATTCTCTAAGTATATAGTTCACATATTATGTATGATTTAAAGGTCTTATATGTAGGTAACGTCTAAATGAAATTATGAGATTTCTGGATCGGAGAAATAGCTCAAGTGTTAGAGGACATGGCTTTCAAGTTGACGGTACAGAAATAGATCCAGATATTACATGTACTCTGCAGCTTCTAGATGTGTTGGCCCTAGAACACCTCTTGGTTAAACCTTACACTGCTGTGCCTAAGCAGAATCATTCTGCCCACACTGTAATAATTATTGAGTTAGTCTGTGTCCCAGAACACAGATGGGCGTTTTCCTTTCAAAAAATATATAACAAAAATATGTTATCATGAGGTACAAACTAAAATAAATAAAAATGTAGTTTGACAATATGGTGGATTTGATAACTGGGAGAGGATGCTCTTGAGACATAGGTAGATAAATGCTGAAAATGGTGGTTGTGGAGCTGTAACACTGTATGATTTAAACCCTACTATTAACAGCATTATATACAGCATTGCTTAAGTAAAAATTAAAAAATAATCATATAGCACACTATAAATATCAAGATATTCTTTTATAAATTTGATTTTGTATGCCTAACAAAATGAGAGCTTAGGCATAAAATGAAGTTCAATGATAAAAAAATTAAATTGAAGGTCTAGTATTTATAAATCTATGGAATGAATTTTTAAGCTATTATTCATGGTATTAAATTGGAAGTTGCCATCTGTTGTGAGTTACAATGAGTCATAACACCTTCTGTAGCTACACCTATTGAATGAAAAATGAGCAATATTAATGATCAGACATTAAAATAAACAAATTGAGGCTGGAGAGATAGCACAGCGATAGGGCATTTGTGTTGCATGCAGTCAATCCAGGAGAGATGGTCGTTTGAATCCCAGCATTCCAGATGGTCCCTTGTGACTGCCAGGAGGGATTTCTGAGTACAGAGCCAGGAGTAACCCCTGAGCAGAGCTGGGTGTGACTCAAGAACAAAATATATAAATTATAAGTGCAAAATACTTCCTACATTAAGAAAAATACAAGTTAGTGTGAAACAGTGGTGATTATACAAATTTATGCTATGTGATATTTGAATAAGGCAATACATAAATTATCTTTCTTTTTGACAAAAATATTTCTGTTGATTTATATTTATTCACATCAGATTTAATTGCTATTATGTTAGATGTAGTATGGAAATGAAAGAATATGAATAAAATACATTTTAAAATCATTGTAGCAATTTCTTCAATAGCTGTATTCTCATAATAGATAGGTCTCACAAAAGTATATATTTTCTTTTCTATGTAAAATATAGAACAAGCAAGAGACTTTTTGTGAATTTATAATTTCCAGGTAAAATACAAAGACTCAAGTGTAAAGGATGACTGTCTTTTAGAATGAAGAACTCAAAGAACTCAAAGCAGCAGTTTTAGAAATAATATAAGAGTGAGAGAAGTGTCAGCTTTAGAAGGCTGTAACCTGAGACTTTCAGAGCTTAGCACTGGTGGATAAAGCTACTCTCAAAGGTGATAGTGAGGTTTGAAACATGACTGTGCATGAAAGATGTTGAAATAAAATGAAGAATAAAAATGTTAGATCAGAGAAGACCAAGAAGAATCATTTGATGTGAATAGTCATGATTTTTAATGTAACTGTTATATTAATTTAAGTCCTTAGAGTTTGTGAAAATTAATTTATTATTACAATTAATTGCCATGAAAAATAGATTTTCTCTGATATTTTTTCCAAGGGGGGAAAAGTATTAGAAAAACTTGGGAGGTAACACTAGTTATCACATGCTTAGCATTGAGACCCTGAATTTTGTCCCTGTCTTTGAGTGTACCATCGAGTCCCTGACTAAGAAAACAGAAAAAGAAAGAAAAAATTGTAGCATATAGCTATTACACTTTTTGCTTCAATTTTAATACTGTATTTAAAATCATAATAAATATATTGAAAAGAAGGAATGGGATGAATGACAGAATAAGAGAAAAAGAGAAAGAGAGAAACAGAACGATTGCAAACATGGGTTCATGGAACATTAAAAGTAAGGTCAGAATAGTCATTCTCTCTGAGCTTGAACTGGGCATAATTTCTTCTTAAGTGTTGCTACAAAAATCATTTACGGGGCCAGAGAGATAGAATGGAAGTAGGGCTTTCGTCTTGCATGCTGAGTGATTTCTGAGCATAGAGCCAAGAGTAACCTCTGAGCACTGCCAGGTTTGATCCCCACAAAAAATCATTTACAATTTATTGAATTGGCTAGTAAGAAAAGTATTTTTTTTCTGGTTTTGTTTGTTTATTAGTTTTGTTTTTTGTTTTTGTTTATTTTTATAAATGGGGCAATTTTCTTTTTGAGAAAGTATCAAATAAAACAGTCAATATTTTCTCCCTCACAAGTTAGATATGGGTTATTTCACATCTTCAAAATACACATGCATCAAAATATTTCTGTGCTGTAACTTAAGGGCTGATGTGTGATCTCATTCTGGCTACTTAGAAACTTAATAACTAGTAGAAGCAAAGAAAGTAGTTTTGAAAAAGACTGAAGAAAACTGAAGAGAAAAATTTTATTTGTGCGTGTGTATTTGTGTGTGTGTATGTATGTATGTAAATGTTTTGGTCACACTTGGTGACTCTCAGGGGTTACTCCTGGCTCTGCACTCAGAAATTGCTCTTGGCTTGGGGAACCATAAGGGATGCCTGGGATCAAGCCCATGTCATCGTGGGTTAGCCACGTGCAAGGCAGACACCCTACTGCTGTGCTATCACTCTGGACCCAAGAGAGAAAGTTTTAAAAAGTGAAATAGTGACAAGAGAAAGATGGGTAGGAAAAAGAGGACTGTTCGGTTGCACTAGGTTTCAACAAGAAAAACTATGTAGTAATGACAGATGACGTGTCATATTCAGAGACAACTCTGGGGTAGAATAGAAAACAGCTAGCTTACAAGCCAGAAATAATGCAGTTCCAATATGACTTGGGGATTTTCTTAGCACTGCTACTTTTCACTGCAATGACTAAAATCCTAGAGTAATGCAAGTATAGAGTGGAAATTTAATAGTATATCATGAGTGAATAGAAATTTCTTATTTTGCACTTCTGAGTCATTCTCAAATAAAAGAGAGATGCAATAAGAAATACTATTTGCTTAGTTTATTAGAAATTAAATGAATCCAATGCAATTTTTAAGCATTGGGAAGTAATTTAAAAGGTATGACTTTTAAGTTTTCAGATATGCATTACTTTATCATTTCATAACATTTTTAAGTTTTTGAGAAAAAAATTAGCTTTGCTTAAGATCTGGCTGAGTTCTGCCTCTGTTTTTTGCTGCTGGTTAGGCAAGCATATATATATATATATATTTAAAGTTATTTTATCATGTTTTTCAGTATTGAGCAATACCCTAGGGAACTGTCAAAGTATTGCCTGAGGTTCTTTCATATGTTTGTGCTTATAATTGTGAAAATGTAACTGCAGTTGCACAGCATGACATTGAACAAGGCAGGTCTGCATGGTTTTGCATCTACTGAAATAGTACTATGGTTACCACGACTAATAGAAGAGGGGGTGGACTGTGAGTTGTGAATCACAACCAGGTGATTATTGCTATGGGCAAAATGGAAAGTCACTTGGGGAAAAAAAAAAAACAACCGGTATAATACTAAAGAGGGCATTGAAATAGCAAATCAGGCAACCATAAAGAGAAGGAAGATGGAAATAAAAGTAGTAGATTTCTGGGGAATTGAATAATGCATCACCCCTCTACCTACTGCTTAGTGCCTAACAGTGCTCAGCCTGCACCTTTAGAGGAAAAATTTCCAGTTACAAAGAATCCCATTATAATAGTTATGCTCATTTCTTCAGAAAAATCTATACTAAAATACTTATAAGAGAAATGTAGAATGTTTCATGAAGCCTGATGGTTGTCGAAGAATACCAATTACTACAGAAATATTGATCAATTTAAAAAAACATATGCTTCTATATATTGTTATAACATACATGACTATATCACATCTAAAAATCAATACTCTATGTATTAATGAAGTTCAGTCAATCTTATAAGCGTTGAGGTTAAGTGCAACCCACCATAATCTAAATATCTGACTGCTTGAATCTGACTTTTTGTAAGATTTATTTCCCAAGAACTCCAAAATAATATAGTTGTGATAAGATCTATATGATGAGTCTCTGAGATTATTTTAAAGATTAACTGGCAGTAAGTACCACAATAAGTATCACAAATAGTAGTTGGTGGAACTCACATAACTCTGAGCATGTTGATTTACTGAAACATTTACTGGTGAAATTTGTTATAGTACACCATCAAAATGTATTGTACTGGTGACTGCAATATCTCAGAACTTCAAGAGGTTTAAGACATGCAAATTATACAAAAGATTCATACAGCTTTGTTGAGTGCCATTGATGCTTTGAAAGGGAGAAATGAAAAGCTAAGGGGGATTGATCATTAATTAAAATAGTTTTTGCAACACTGGATAAATGTCTAAGTGACTCTTTGGCAGCATACAAAGATATAATAATCTCTTGTGGTCAGAAAAATACGGAGTAGTAAAAATCTAAAGAAAGATAAATTCTAAGCCCTCATCAGTCTTTTCTGTCATGATTAGAATTTAGTTAAAAGTATCCTGAAGTTTGTGATATGTACATTTTAATGTCGCATCTTTGTGACTAAGTGTTCTGGGAAACATTGAATCTCCCTGTCCTACCAGGTACAGTAAAGCTATTACATAATTTCTCTTTAAGAAATTCATCTCTCTTTGAATGGTGAAGATGAAAATGCCCAATATTTAATTTTACCTCATATTCTAAATATTAAATGTTCACTATTATAATATTACAATTATCTCTAATTATCTCTAATTCACCTAGAGAAGGGCTAAATCTATTTAGGTATGAAATAATATGTAATTCAAGAGTTACACACATTTTGGAAGCATTTATAAAGGAAAATATTAACCTATATCTCAAATGAGCTGCAGTAAGCAGATTGCATATAAAATATAGATATGAAAATTTTGTGTCAGACATGTAGTATAGAACTTGTTAAATGTTCTTGTCTTGCAAAAACACAATTCTATTTCCAGCACCTTATATGGACTTCTGGAATACTGGAAATAATTTCTAAACACAGAGCCAGATCTATGCCCTTAATTTTTTTGGCAGTCTGAGAGAAAGAGACACACAATAAGACAGAGATGGGCCAAGACAGAGAAGGCAATGCTTATCTTTTGAAAATCTTTTTCTACAATATTACATTTTATTTTATTATTTTTGTGGATTTGCGGGGAGATCACACCTGGCAGTACTCAAGGGTTACTCCTGGCTCTTCATTCTGAAATTGCTTCTGGCAGGCTCAGGGTACCATATAGGATGCCAACAAACTAACAAGGATCCATCCTGTGTTGGCCAAGTGTAAGGCAAATGCCCTACTGCTGTGCTACTGTTCCAGCTCCAGAAAAAATTGTGCAATTGCATTTTAATATTTGTAAGATATCAAATTATTTATTTTTTCTTCTGGAATCTTGGCTAAATAAATGTATCATATTGAAGGTAGTAGATGCATTAAAATGTATTTATTTGAGAAATAGTAAAGAAGCCATAATTTCATAAAAGTAAGCAAGCTAGGGCAAGCATATTTTGTGAAGGCAGAAAACCCACCAAACCACTGTGTTATTAAGTGGAGCCCAGAAACATTCTATTTAATAACTAGTGAGAGTCGTATTTCTGGTACCTTGTGATGAGACTAATGTTGATTGAATGTTAGTCACCTTTGTTAGTCACAAAATGATGTGGTAAAGTTCAGTATAAATGATAGTGACATCCAATTTATAGATATTATGTACAAAAATTTAAAATATATAACATATTTTTATTTAAACTCATGTATGTGTAGTTTCAAAACAGCAACAAAGCAAACACAAATTCAGTACATTAGTTAATAATTTTTTGGCCTTAATTATCAACAATTCTCTGTAAATATTTGCAATTATGTATAGTGTTCACTCTCATTCATGCACTTATTTTCTTCCTCAGAATTTGAAACTCATTTTGAGGTTTAAATTCATTTTTTGTCTAGATTTCTGGCTACACCAAGCAGTTGCCAGGGTTTGTTCCTGGGTATGTGATCAGAATTTATTTATGGCTGGGCTCAGGTTCACTCTCATTCATGCACTTATTTTCTTCCTCAGAATTTGAAACTCATTTTGAGGTTTAAATTCATTTTTGTCTAGATTTCTGGCTACACCAAGCAGTTGCCAGGGTTTGTTCCTGGGTATGTGATCAGAATTTATTTATGGCTGGGCTCAGGAACCATATGAGATGCTGGGAATGGAACATGCCTGCTATTTGCAGCCTCATCCCTTGCTCTAGCCATTTTTTTAAAATTTTCTATAATATGTAAAAATATAAATAACAAAATATTCACGTATATGTCCTTGAAAAAATATTTCTGCAAACACAAAGCTTTGGAATATTCCTAATAATAATGGTATTGGGGGGCGGAGAGATAGCATAAAAGTAGGGCATTTGCTTTGCATGCAGAAAGGTAGTGATTTGAATCCCAGAATTCCATATGGTCCTTCAAACCTGCCTGGAGAGATTTCTGAGTATAGAGCCAGGAGTAACCCTGAGTGCATCAGAGTGTGACCCCAAAACCAAAAAAACTAAAAACTAAAAAATAATGATATTGAAGAAGCAAGAGAGATGATATTTTGTTTTATTTTATGATGAATCAGAACATAAAGTTCTCCTTTTAAAACATAGGTAATTAATATACATGGCTCATTTATGTGTAACAGCTTTGTATGTTTCATATCTTATCCATTCATACTGATTACATTGTAATTTAATCAAGACTGAAAAACAGATGTTTTGAAATTTATTTCATTAATAATCATTTCAAGTCACTGACTTTTATGTGCACAATTCTTGCCTATTTTTGATTTGTTATAGTTATTCTTGTAATTAGGCAAAGGCAATTTATAACATATTTTGACTTCACAAATAGAGAAATCTTTCACCATAATTTTTAAAGCAGATCTAAAAAA
>PVKC010028463.1:0-15437 GCA_004027635.1 Crocidura indochinensis
TTTTTGGTTTTTGGGTCACACCCGGCAGTGCTCAGGGGTTACTCCTGGCTCCATGCTCAGAAATTGCTCCTGGCAGGCACGGGGGACCATATGGGGAACCGGGATTCGAACCGATAACCTTTTGCATGAAAGGCAAACGCCTTACCTCCATGCTATCTCCCATTCTTTTAAACATGATAATTTAAAATTTATCTTTTGGCTCCTACCATTTTGCAATTAACATAATGTTAGAGCATGTATGAGGTGCAAAGATAGTTCTCTATTTACTTAACATAAGATATCATTATTAGACTTCAACCTACATCTGACATCTTTATTCATAGTGTTTTAGTCATAGTGCTTTTTATTTATCTTTATCCACAGTGCTTTTCTAGTACAGAACTAAGATCCAGCGCACATAGATCTTTATTTTCCTACTACAGTCGATGTTATTTCAAGCCCTTCTTCTTCCTGGTATTACATTGTTTATTTTTTAATTTTGGGCAATACCTAGTGATATTCAGAGCTTACTCCTGACTGTGTTCAGGAATAATTCCTGGCAATGCTTAGAGTGACTATGTGCAAGGTTACCCATTTTACATTCTCTCCTGCTCCCCATTTACATAAGGTATATTTCAGCACATATAATATGTTGAAAGAGATTTTCTTGATCATTCCAAGGAACAAATCATCTTTCTTGAAAGAAACAACAATATTAGTTATCTTTATATTATTTACAAACATCATCCCAGATATGTATGTTATCTTACAAAGCAAAATGCACTTTACTCACTTTATTTGTGATTAAATTAAAATCACATATAAACTGACTGTAAGTTACTGAGATAGATAAAAAATTGAACTGAATAGATACAACAAATATCCTATAGGGATCCTATAAGAATTGGTGTCAAAAGAGGAAGTATATATCTTTGAAACTAAAAAAGTGTGTCAAAAGACAAAATCATGCAGACAGCTTCTGACATGTCAATGAAAAGAACTCCCTGAGATTTTTCAGAAGAAATATATCCCAAATAAAACTTAATTTTGGCGCAGTGAAATCCCTATCAGATTTCTGACCTACATAACTACAATTTAACAAGTCAGTATTGTCACTAATCACAATTTTATGGTAATTTGTTATTGCTATGATAGAAAATTAATACTCTGATATTTTGTTTTATTCAAAATTCAACTATTCTATTATTAGTTTATCTTTTACCCCTAACAAGAATTTTTATGGACAAGATTCTTGTTTTACAGATACAGTACTGTTTAGAGCAGTACCAGGAACACAATGCCTATTCAATAAAACTGATACAATATTTTGGCATTCAAAATTAATTTTGTATGCTAAAATTTTTTCTTCATTCCGCCTCCTTATCTTCCTCCTTCTCTTGCTTTTTCCATCTTTCCTACCTTTCCTTCCTTCCATTCTTTCTTCCTCCTTTTTGTCCTTCCTCCTTCCTCCTTTCCTTTCTTCCTTCCTCCTTTCCTTCCTTCCTGTCTTTCTTCCTTCCTTTCTTCCTTCCTTGTTCCTTTCCTCCCTTCCTTTCCCCTTTCCTTCCTTTCTTCCTTCCTCCTTTATTCCTCCTTTCCTCTCTTCCTTCTTCTTTACTTTTATTCTTTCCTTCTTTTTTCTCTCCCTTTCTTCCTACCTCATCTAACACAGCAGTGCTTACTCCATTCCCATAGTCACTATGGAAATGCTTATATGATCATACATAGTGCCAAGGATCAAACTAGGGTCAGCTGCATGGAAGGAAATTATTTTAAGCCCAATATTATATTTTTGGCCCCATATTCTTGTATTTTCTAACAGAAAAAAGAAAAATCAATGTTTTGACGGGGATAAGTGGTTTATTCTTGTTGTGTTCTGTCAGTACCTTGTTTATCTTCGATACTAGCCTGTTATCTGATAGGTATTAGATGAATAGTTTCTCCCATTCTGTGGGTTGGTTTTGTATCCTAGGCACTATTTCCTTGGAGCTGCAGAAGCTTCTCAGCTTAATATAGTACCATCTGTTTATCTCTGTTTCCACTTGTTTGAAGAGTGCTATTTCCTCCTTAAAGATGCCTTTAGTCTCAATGTCATTGAGTGTTATACCTACATGTTATTCTATAAACCTTATAGTTTTGTGCCTAATATAAAAATCCTATAGGATTTGGATTTTACCTTTGTGCATGGTGTTAGATGGAGGTCTGAGCTAGCTTTTTTTTTTAAGTGGCTGACCAGTTGTCCCAACATCACTTGTTGAAAAGGCTTTCCTTGCTCCATTTTGCATTTATTGAACCTTTATCAAAAATTGATTTTATGTATGGGGAACGTTCTCTTGAATACTCAAGTCTATTCCACTAATCGAAGGGTCTGTCTTTATGCGGGCTCACTGATTCTGTCCTCAGCTTCTATTCCCCTGTTGGAGAGGCTTTGTATTGAGGTTTGTATTTCATCTACTGAGTGTGTTAATCCTGTTATTTCAGTTTCAAGTTTTCTGACTTCTGTCTTTGTGGTCTGTTCAGCTCCATCTATGATTTCTTTGAGTCCTATGAACATCCTCTATATTTCTAGTCTTAACTCCTTTTCTGAGAAGCTAATTAGGGGTTGACATTTTTTGGGTCAGCAGAGCCGCCATCTTTATTTTCTACATGTGGTGTTGGTCGCATTGTTTCTCCATTTTCACGCTTACTGTGTGGTTTTTTTTTTTTTTTCTGCGTTTTATGGTGAAGTTCATTTGCTAGAAGATGTGTACAGCCAGCACTTCTCTAGTTCCACATTGCTCAGGCATTTCCAAGTCACCTTCATCTCTCAGCTCCCCTCGGGGGTTCTCGTCTTAATATTCTTATTTAGTTTCTTTATAAGGATATTTTCAATCTTTTGTCAATGCTGATGGTTTTAATCGAAAATTAGAACTTCTTGTAAAATAAAAGATGATATAATGAGTTTCAAGATAATACTTTGGTGGGTCTGCTGCCATTAGCAAAGTCTAAAAACATTTTTAACTTTTCTTACTTTCTCCTGGTTTCAAATATATCAGAACTGGAATGATGGCCTATAGAATTGAAAGAAAGAAATTGTAATAAATAACACTGAGTTTCTGAGTTTCTTTTGTTACTAGAATATTATCAGTTCTGTTCATAGACGCCATTTATTTCTAATCAAATCTTATTGATTTATGACAAATTTGTACATATCCAATACTGGTTGTACTTCACTACTGATCTAATATGGTTTACTATGAATGAAGTAAACATAAATGTAAACTACAATATAAATATGATATTGAAAATATGACATAAAGACTATTTGGAAATTTTTCAAACATTATTCAACATCCAAATTTATAAGAGTAGTAAACTTATATTAGTAAGTAGATCCTCAGCTTATTCATAAGATAATAATGAAAACATATTTGAAAATATGACTAGCTAATATATAGCTTTGTTTTTATAGTATTTTGAAATATATATTAATGATGTCTATGTATATGAATTCTTTCACATTTATCATTTTAGCACAATATTATAAATCTGGCAAATTTTCTATAACAAGTATCTATTTTTTCTTTTGTATTTAATTAATTAATTTATTTTTGGGGGATCACACCCAGCAGTGCTCAGGGGTTACTCCTGACTCCATGCTCAGAAATTGCTCCTGGCAGGCACCGGGATTCGAATCGATGACCTTTTGCATGAAAGGCAAACACCTTAACTCCATGCTATCTCCCGGACCCCGTAGTTAATTTAAATAAAAATTTATTTATAAAAACAAAGAAAGATATTTGTACTGGATTTGTTTAAAATCTGTTGTATTGTATGAACACCAAGACTATCACCATCATGCAATACCTTTAAGTCCCGTATAATAGCATTCCATAAAAATGAATTGTTGCTTTAAATTAGGACCTTTTCTATTTTCTATAAGTTTAAGTACTTAAATTGACTTACTCTTTCTTTCTCTTTCCTTTTATTGATTTATGACAAATCAAACAAAATGGCATAACTAAATTACAGATAATTGTTTTATTCTCAAGATTCAATCTCAGGCACTCAGTAAAATAGTGCTAGAGGTAATTACTGTATGTTAGCTTTAAAAATGTCCCTCTACAGTTTCCCAACTTATTTTTACTGTGGAAAAGGCTCATTTCCATCAAAGAATAATAAAAAAAACATCATATTAGCTCTTTTACAGTTCAGAAATACCCTAGTACACAATTGACAATGCTTATAGTCCAGATGATTTCAACTACAGAGATTTTTAACTCTACATGTATATAAATGGGACTAATGTTATTTATTTTTATTTATTGCTTTGCTTTATTAATCATTTCTTCGGTGCCTGATATATGATAGCAAAGTGAAATATTCATTAAATGTAGGGCACATTCTCTGTATTAAATGTCCTTTAACATTACACTTTATATTGTCTCATTTAATTCTTACATGAGCTTCACTACTTATAATTTTACCAAGCAATCAATAACTAAGGTTAGGTTTTGCCAAAAGAAGATGGCAATAGTCAACTAGGAAATGGAAATAATCAACAACAATCCCAGAGCAAAGTGTCTGATTCTAGAGTCTTTACTCATTATACAAAGATGAAGAAGCACCCATAAAAAAACTTGTCCAAAATGGGCTGCATAATAAAAAAAGGATTTCATTGCAGACAACCTAACTCTAAATCCTGTTCCTTTTGTTATGCTTCATTTGGATGAACAAATTATATTTAGCAAAAAAGAGCTTCTATCTTTTGCAATAAAAAGGATAGCATTTTTTTTTTTCAAAACTGCTCTTTGATTCTCTGTGACATGTTTTAGAATCTTGAATTTCCTGCAGGTATTATCTTCTGATTCATGATAGTAGATGATATTCTAGTTGACTCTTTAAAATCTAGATTCTCTAAAGCCTAATTCTTCTTGTTAATAAAAATTTTAGCACATGAATTGAGACTAGACCCCATATTCACTTAAGCAAGTATCACAAAACAATATGGCTCCCAAATATCCTAGAACTTCCAAAGTCTTACACTTGCGTGAAATGGATGACTCATACAAAATTATGAAGATGCTTGCTTCTACAATGTTCTTGGTATAATTAAAAAGAGGTGCCATGCATTAAAGCTGATCCTATGTGTCAGTTTTGTATGAATTTAAGCAAACAAACAAAAAACTTCTCCAGCAAAATTTCTGACCACATATTCCCATTCTTACTCACTGTAATGTAATTGTTTTATTTTTTAAGTGGAGAGATATATAGGGTTTAAGATGCCTGCTTTATATATGATTGGCCTTTACTTGATCCCTGCAGCTCTATCTTGTCCCTCATTACATCGAGATATGCCTCCATAAGAGGACCCCCAAAAATAGGAAAATAAAATTTTAAAAAGTGAAGGAATAAATTTGTTGATAGCTTTGTTGGGATAAATTGTATATTTTCAGATAGCAGAACAAAGTAAAAATCATTTGTAGATGGGATCAGAGAGATAATACAAGGGTTAGGGAACTTGCCTTAACCTAGATTTGATCCCATACTACATGTGGTTCCTCAAGCTTTGCCAGAAATAATCTCCAAGCACAGACCCAGGAGTAGTCCCTGAACACGGATAAGTGTCAGCTAAACCTTGCCTCCAAAATTACGTAGATGGGGCCCGGGAGATAGCATGGAGGTAAGGCGTTTGCCTTTCATGCAAAAGGTCATCGGTTCGAATCCCGGTGCCCCATATGGTCCCCCGTGCCTGCCAGGATCAATTTCTGAGCATGGAGCCAGGAGTAACCCCTGAGCATTGCTGGGTGTGACCCAAAAACCAAAATTACGTAGAACTTTTCAGCTTTGCTACACAGAGAAAAATAATGAAAAAAACAAATTTTAGTTACTATTATCATTTGTAAATAGATTTATTGATTAAAATTTTATATACCACAAATTATACATTTTAAAGCAAATTAACATTTTAATAATATGCCAGAATAGGCACCACCATAATTATATAATATGCTCTTCATTGCAGAAAAAACCTGTATTCAATGGCAATCATGACTAGTATTCTCACAATCACTTGCCCCTTCCAGCCTTGGCAACCTTTAATCTAGTTTCTATCCTTTATTTGCCTATTCACTACATTTCATATAACATGTGGAGATCATTAGGTATGGCTTTTTCAAAATGTTTTTAGGCTCATTGAAGTGATAGCATGTTCCAGTACTTCATTTTATAAAAAAATTAGTAAGCCTTAAAGTTATAGGAAATTTTAATGTTATAAGAGAAATAAGCAGAAAAAATTAGTTTCCGTGTCCTGCATTTATATCCTCTCAAACACTTTTTATTATAATTAAAATGTCACATTAGTGTAAGTTATTTATGATCATTGATGAAGTAATATTTTTATAATTTAACTAATTCCATAATTTATGTTAAGGTTCATAAAATAAACCTAATAGATTTTGTCATATATAAAATGATATATATACAATACTGCAGAATCATACAAAATTGTTTCAGCAGGATCTGTAGAGATAGTATGGTAGGAAAATCCTGGAACCCCTCCAACCAAGAGTGTTACCTTAGCACAGAGACAGGAGAAAGCCCTGAATACTGCCAGTCTAGTGAAAAGTAAATAAGTACATAAATACATAAATATAATTCCAAAACAAGAACAACAAAACATCATTGCCCAACAAATTCATATAAACTTTCTTATCCTAAGATTTTTTTCTAAGCCACATCTAGTGTTGGCTCTGGGTCAAAAACCTACAAAGCAAGTTCTTTGCCCACTGTCCTATCTCTCCACCCAATAACCCCCAGTGATTCATTTAACATAAAAATTAAATGTAAAACAGATGGTAAAAACACCATCTTTATGATACAATAGAAAACCCTGAATTTTACCCCATATGAGTCCCCAAAAGTCCCTAACCAATAGCAAAACAAAATTACTTCATTTTCCTAAAAATTTTGGGCTACATCTAGTAGTTTTCAGAGTTTATTCTTGACTTTGCACTCAAGAATTACTCCTGGTGGGACTCAAGAGACCATATGTTGTGCTGGGGATGGAACTTGGTTCATAAGTTTATAAAACAAATTCCTTACACATTGTGCTATTTTCCTGTCCTGCCCACAGTAATGCTCTAAAAAAAAAAAAAAAAAAAAAAAAAAAAAAAAAAAAAAAAAAAAAAAAAAAAAAAAAAAAAAAAGGACATTTGAATGCCAAACATCTGATAAAAACACTATCTTTAAAATACAGTACACAATTCTATCTTCTTTTCTTTTTGCATATAAATATATTCTGCTAAATTAGACAACTTTTAAGGAAACTAACCAAGACAAAAGATGTAATTAGATACTTAAATTTGCAAAGACTTTAATTTTTGGGGGGGTTTTAGGATCACAAATGGCCGCGCTCAGGGGTTACTCCTGGCTCTATGCTTAGAAATTGGTCCTGGCAGGCTCAGGAGACCATATGGGATACCAGGATTCAAACTACTGACCTTCTGTATGCAAGGTAAACGCCTTACCTCCATGCTGTCTCTCCGGCCCCGACTTTAAAGTTTTTAATGTTCAACATAGAGTAAAAAATAAATATGTTTGAAAATAGTTTATTAGGCAGTTTAAAAAAATCTTTGTATTAAATCCTAGCAAAGCACTCATAACTGTCAGCCAAGAATGTTAACCAGGTCCCTTTGACCTTTACACCACAGTTGCTGCCAAATTCTGACAAACTCAAATGTCCTGTTATACTCACATGTGCTCAGTGCTGCAACTACTATTGGTGTTCCAGTGAGCTAGGAAGAAAACCCTTATGAAGAAGCAAGTCAAATACATCATTGAAAAATTCCCAGAGTTGAGAATGCTTGTAACTATATCCTAGACACCTGAAGAGTACCAGCTAAAAGAGATCAAAATAAAAGCATCCTGAGACACACCCAGTCACAATGATGAAAACCATAGAGATAGAATATCGAAAGCAGCAAGATCAAAAAGGGAAATTATATAAAGAAAAACTAATTTAAGATTTACACAGATTTATCATAAGCAAATGTAGACCTGAAGTAAGTAGTAGGGTAGAGTGAAAATAATCAGTGAAATGAATGCCTCACCAAGAATACTTCACCCAGCCAAATTTTCATTCAGGTTTAAAGGAAGGATACAGGGGCCGGAGTAATAGCACAGCAGTAGGACATTTGCCTTGCACATGGCCAATCCCAGATGGACTCCAGTTTCTGGCATATGATGTGGTCCTCCTGAGCCTATCAGTGGTGGTTTCTGAGCACAGAACCAGGAGTAACCCTTGAGAGCTACCAGGTCTGACCCAAAAACAAAAATATAAAGAAAGGAAAGATACACATTTTCACAGATAAATAACAGCTTAGAAATATTATAGATTCAAAGCTAACATGAAATGAAGTGTCTACTTCAAAGCTAGGCAGATTCCACAAATGCACCTACTTCTACATAAAAATGACACAAAATTTCGTGATAATAATCTCTCTCAAGGTCAATAAATTAATGTACCAATTAATTAATTAAGAGACATAGTGGCAAAATGGAACAGAAAATCTTTTTTTTTAACCTTTATTTAAACACTGGAATTACAAACATGACTGTAGTTCGGTTTCACTTGTGAAAGGGGGTGTTATTTTTTGTGAGGATCAGCAATTTAAATACAACATTTTTCTGTCTACAAGAAGCACTTTTAAATAGTCAGAAAAAAAAACATAGACTCAAAACCAAAGATTGGAGAACAATCCTTCAAGCACACAATTACCTTAAAGAAGCTGGGTTAGCTATAATAATACAAAATGCCACAGACAATAGACTTGAATAGGTTCTGAGAGACTGAGATGGGCTTTTCATAATATTCAAAGGATATGTACATAGGAAGAAATCACACTCCAAAATATATATCTACTAATGAGGGCAAATAAAATACTTAAAACAATGATAGACTTGAAGAAAGACATCAATAGCATGCTACATGATAGTACTGGGTAACTTCAACACAGTCCTGTCACTTTTAGATAAATTCACCTAAAACTAAACAATGTTATACTGTTTTTAAAAAAGAAATGGAAGAGAGTGGCTTAGTAGATATATGTACATATACATGTGTACATGTATATATATGTATATATGTATATATGTGCATATTTATGTATATGTGTATATGCAGGGCTCTTTATCCATAGAAAGCTAGATAAAGAATGTATATTCTTCTCCATAGCACATGGGAATTCACCAAGATAGTCTACATGCTGCACCATAAAACATACCTCCATAAAATCAAGAGGATATAAATTGTATCAACTACATTCTCAGACCATGATACACTGAAAAAGAAGTGAATTACAAACAGACACAGAGAAAAAACTTAACACCTGGAAATTAAACAGCTCACTAGTGAACAACCAGTAGATCATAGATAAAATCAAAGAAGAATTCAAAAGATTCCTAGAAACAAATGAGAATGAATAAATAATCAGAATTTGTGGTATTAAGTGGTGTTAAAAGTGGTATTAAAATGGTATTAAGAATAAAATGTATAATGTTGCAAGCATTCCTCAGTAAGGAATAAAGGACCTCACAATAAACTTTATGGCACAGCTTAATAAATTTAAAAAGGACCAATAAAAGGAACCAAAAATAGTCAGGTAGAAGGAAATAATAATACCTAGAGCAAAAATTAATTTGAAATCCAGAAGATCAATGAATGTAAGAGTTGGTTCTTTTAAAAATGAACAAGATCAATAAACCATAGCATGGCTCATACATAGAGAGAAAGAGACTGAGAGAGAGAGAGAGAAAGAGAGAGAAACTTAATAAACTTAATCAAAAATGAAAAGAAGGAAGCCTCTACAGATACTACAGAAATTCAAAAGATAATCAGAAAGTTCTCTGAGAACCTTTATGCCACAAAAGAAGAGAGCCTGGAAGAAATGAATAAATTCTTGAACTATTTTAATCTCCCAAACTTGAACCAAGTTGATGCATTATCAAGGACTAAGATGGCAATCAAAATTTTTCCCAAAAACAAATGCCCAGATCTAGATGAATTTACTATGGTGTTTCATTGAAAAAAAAAAAAACATCCTCCAAAAATAAGATCCACTTACAGGTTTCCTTCTGGGTAAAATATAAAATATAAGGCATGCCCCCCAAAAGACTCCCCTAGGCTCTGTCTCGGAATAAAAAGTAATTTACTGTAAATAGGTTGTTAGGGCAACCCTGACTAACAACCAGTAACGTTATGAGGAGTCCTAATGTCACTGCTATGTGGAAGCAGAGTGGAAGTAGGAGTGTGCGGTGAACACAGGGCAGGAGAGAGGGAGATTTTTGCAGATTCATGTAGAAGAACAGGAGGTTCAGAGCAGATGGGACATTGCAAAGGCAGTGAGTAAATTCTTGATACTGCAGGATTCAGTTTGTCTAGTTTGTGTTGACAATTACCATACCATATACTATACCATATATAGTTAATAAATATCCTTTATTTTCATTTAATAATAAATGTATACTGTATTCTTCTTCATGAAAAAATAAGACATCCCCTGAAAATAAGACCTAGTGCATCTTTGGGAGCAAAAAAAATTAATATAAGACACTATTTTATTTTCAGGGAAACAGGGTAGTGAATTATTTCAAACTTTTACAAAGGACCTACTTCCAATCTTTTTCAGTCTCTTTTAGGAAATTGAAGAAACAGAAACACTCACAAACAATTCCTATGAAGCTAACATCACCCTGATACCAAAAGTAGAGACACCACAAAAAAGAAGCACTATAGACCACTATTCCTAATGAACACAGATGAAAAGATCCTCAACAAAGTACTACAAAATATAATCCAATAGTTCATCAAATAAGTTTATACACCATGACCAAGTAGGATTCATCCAAGATGCAAAAATAGTTTAACATATTTAAGTCAATCAATATAATACATAATATCAATAAAAGGAAAATTAAAAACTGTATGATCATATAAATACATGCATTAATCATTTGACAAGATAAAGCAACTGTTTATGATAAAAAAAACTCTCAACAAGATAGTAATTGAAGGAACTTTTCTCAATATAGTCAAGGCCATTTACCATAAATGGCAAACACTATACCAGTGGTCGGCAACCTTTTTTTTCAACTGAGCAATCTCAGCAAAACCATGATTGAAATTTATTTTGAGAGCCACACTTTTTTCTTTTTGGTTTTTGGGTCACACCTGGCAGCACTCAGGGGTTACTCCTGGTTCTATGCTCAGAAATTACTCCTGGTAGGCTCAGGGGACCATATGGGATGCCGGGATTTGGACCACCAATCTTCTGCATTAGAGTCAAACGCCTTACCTTCATGCTATCTCTCTGGTCCTGAGAGCCACATTTTTTTTGGGGGGGGGGTCACACCCGGCAGTGCTCAGGGGTTACTCCTGGCTCCATGCTCAGAAATTGCTCCTGGCAGGCACGGGGGACCATATGGGGCACCGGGATTCGAACCGATGACCTTTTGCATGAAAGGCAAACGCCTTACCTCCATGCTATCTCCCGGGCCCCTAGAGAGCCACATTTTAAAAACTGAAAATACATATGATGGTACACTGTTTTTAGTTTCAATCAGTTTTTATTGAGAATATTCTGTATGCAATATATGGTCGGGAGGATACAAATAACACAACTAATAAAACAAAAACTTTAGAATGATATTATTTATCAATAACGTTAGATTCCATAAAATTTGCCTTACAATGTAGAGAAAATTACATCCTGACAATGACTGACAAAGTAACAAACACTAATATGAACATTGGTCTTGCATTTCCTTGGATAGTTTGAGTAAGTCAGGTTTGTATGTTGTTGTTTTTGATTTTAGGCACGATTCCAGGTTCTCATAGATGTGACGATTCTCAATTTACTCTTGATAAGATTCATGCTTGAAAATGATTGTTTGCGTAAATATGTAGACCTAAATAAGGAAAGAACAGCAAATGCTAGCTTTTATGGCTGAGTATATGAGTCAGGAATACTATTCCAGGTGTTAAAAATCAACATATCTTCCTTCTCCAGGTCTTTCAAAGCAGATCACTTGTGCTGTGAGCTAAGTTCACTTTTGTGTTTCTCCAAACTTTCTAAATTAGCACAAAGACGTTCAAATGCCGAGCCTCACAGTTCTTTGCCTTTTAAATCCAGCAATTGCATTCCAAAGTAGTCAATGTCTATATTAAAGGAAGAAAATTTTAATTCCATTACAGTGGCATCCAGAGGTGTTTTGTTTTGTTTTGTTTTGTTTTTTACAAAGGCCAATATCACTTTACTGTTTCTGAAATCCTGAAACCTCTTGAGAAAAGCATCCCTCATATTTAAAGGTGCTGTTTTAAAATAGGTAATGTCAATATCAGAATTATTTTCTTGGCAATGTTTCAACAGGATTGGACAGTGAATCAAAGTTTTTCTGTCAAAATCTTGAGCAAAAACAGATAATTTGTTTTCAAATGAAATAACTTCTTCTAACATCAAAAAAATTGTGTTTCCTTTCCCCTGTAGTTTATGATTAAGCTGATTTAGATGTGAAGTAAAATCCACCATGAAATACAGTTTTTAAATCCACTGATTGTTTGTTAATTCTGGATAATGAACACCCTTCTCAAGGAAAAATGCTTTGATTTCTGATAATAAGGAAGCAAAACATTTCAAAATGTTTCCTCTTGATAACTAAAATGTGCTGAAAATGTAAAACCCTATAATATGGAGATGAAAGAGGTAAAAGAGAAAAACCTTTGAACAATCTTTAAAAGCAAGAAAGTGCTCAAGAGAAAAGTAGTGATTTCACTGAAAGGAAAAAATAATCTATTGATACTTTAGTGTGTGCTGCAAGAAATGAAACTAAAATACACACAAAAACAAAAATGGTACTTTGTTAAAGGCATATAATTTATTACAAAATTATTCATACTTGCATTTCAATCATAGAATGTACACCACCCTTCACCAGTGCACTTTCCCCACCACCAATGTCCCTTGTTTCCTTCCCCTTCACCCTCCTCTGCCTATGTCAGAGGCAGGCATTTTGTTTTATTCTCTCTCTGTCTTTTCCTATATGACACTGAGGTTTGCATAATTTCCTTTATGACACCATGGCTTGCAATATTGTTAATTAAAGGGTACCATGCATGTCACTTATCCATTTTCAGCATCCAGTTTTTGTCCAGAGTGATAAGTTCCAACTATCAATGTCATAATGTACCTTTATGTATTCTAATTGATCTCACCACGTTTTATGGCAAGCTTCCTATTATGGACTAGTCCTCCTGTCCCTTATCCCTATTTTCTCTAGATATTATTACCATATTGCCATTTATTATTCTTAGATGCCACAAATGATTATTCTGTGTCTACACCTCTCCTTCTGCCTCATTTCACTCAGAATAATAATCTGATGTGTTGATGTATGTACACTGTGCATGGCTTAGTGTATTTGTGTAGTCACAAAAAACAGAAGTTGCACACCCGTACATTGTATCCACTCATTGTATGATAGACTGAATTAAAAAAAAAACTCCCTGCTGAATTAAACTCTGTGACAGATGACACAGTAAAGATAATTTGTTAAGGTCACAATTGTGATCAAATCCAGACTATTCACCACCCTAGTTGAGAGTATGGATGCCCACTACTAGCATCTTCTCCATGAGGAAGCTGCGTCTGAGGAGATATTGAAATGTTTCCACTCTTGCAAAAAATTTCTCTTTGACACTTATAGTATGCAGAAAGTTATATGAAAAACAGCATTAATCAGCATTAGCTCACAATTTAATTTTGAGTCTCTGAACATGAGAATCCATGGAAAAGAAAAGTACCATGAAAAATCTATGTGAATGAAACTACAAAATGAAAGAAGTATAAGAGGAAATGGAGACATATACCCTGCTCATACATTGGAAGGATTAACATCATTAATATGGCAACACTTCAAAAGGCATTGAACATATTTATTTCAATATATAATATATATATTATAAGAATACCCGGGGCCCGGGAGAGAGCATGGAGGTAAGGCATTTGCCTTTCATGCAAAAGGTCATCGGTTATAATCCCGGTGCCCCATATGGTCCCCCGTGCCTGCCAGGAGCAATTTCTGAGCATGGAGCCAGGAGTAACCCCTGAACACTGCCGGGTGTGACCCCCCCAAAAAACAAACCAAAACAAGAATACCTTTAATTTTTTTAAATATGTAGATCACACACTTTTAAAATTCATTTGAAATGACAGATGCCCATGAATAGCTAATGCAACCTTTAGGAAAAGGAAAAAGGGAAGCATCAATTTCTCCAACTTTAAAATAGACTATAAAATAGCACGGTGTTGGAATAAAGACAGACTCTCAGATTATTGGAATAGATTTGCATCTTTTGACTGGCCCACAGGTTTATGATCAATCAATCTTTAATAAAGGGACAAGAAGGGCCCGGGAGATAACATGGAGGTAAGGCGTTTGCCTTTCATGCAAAAGGTCATCGGTTGGAATCCCGGTGCCCCATATGGTCCCCCGTGCCTGCCAGGAGCGATTTCTGAGCATGGAGCCAGGAGTAACCCCTGAGCACTGCCGGGTGTGACCCAAACACCAAAAACCAAAAATAAAAAAAAATAAAAAAATAAAAATAAAGGGACAAGAAATACAAAGTGGAACAAGGAAAGCATCTTTAACAATAAAGTGTTGAAAAACTGGGGGACTATATGCCAAAAAAAACAAAAAAACAAACTCAAACATCTCTTTAACATCATGCACAAAACTAAAATCAAAATGGATTAAATATTTTTATATCATTACTGAATCCATAAGATACACTGAGGAAAATGTAGACAGAACACTCCATGACATTGAAAATAAATGCATTTCAAAGATGAAACACCATTATCCAAGCAAGAGGAAGCAAAGATAAACAAATGAAGTTATGTTAGACTCAGAAACCTCTGAACTTTAAAGGAAATGATGACCTGAATACAAAGATAGCCTACAGAATGTAAGAAACGATTCACCTAATACCCATCTGTTAAGGGTTTAATATCTAAGATATAAAAGTCACTGGTAGAGCTTAATAAGAGCCTCACCCATAAATGGGAGATGTGAAAAGAGATTTCCTTAGAAAATAAACACAGATGGCCAAAAGACACATGAAAAAATGTTCCACATCACTATTAGGGAGATGCAAATCAAAACAACAAGATTTCATCTAACACCATAGAGTGGCATGCGTCACAAAGAATAAGAACAACAAGTACAGTGTACATGTGGAAAGAAAGGTACTCTCATTCACTGCTTGGGGCAATTTCTGAGCACATAGCCAGGAGTAACTCCTAAGTGCTGCCTAGACGCAAAACCAAAATAAATAAATAAATAAATAAGAATCACTGCTGGTGCTAGTGTAGATCTATCACCCTTTGGGGGAAAATATAAATATTCCTAGGAACGAAGGAAGG
>PVKC010028464.1:0-15413 GCA_004027635.1 Crocidura indochinensis
TCTACGTCTGGGATCTGGGATTAGAGAATGGACAGTGTCGGATCTCCTGGAGACTGAGTCGTATCCACATGACATATGACCATGATGGGAGGCACCCTTGTGTAAAAAGTGTGAGTTCTTATCCATAGAAGATAAGATCTTCTGTCTGAGTTCATGATTTCCCCCTATTTACTATGCCTATACAAAAACGTATGGTGTCCATAGGTATTGCTGGTGCTATTCCGAGTAGGGGTGACAGGCTACACATATAGTATCGGTGGTGTGGTCTGAGCTTTTATCCTAGGCAAGACGTTTCTTGGTTTTTGTACTCGGGCGCACCCAAGCTCAGAATATGCATATATAAAAAATAGAGCAAATACATGAAACTGAGCTAAAAATTTAAAAAAAAAAAAAGAAAAAGAAAACAAAAGATGAGTTGAGGGGAAAAAAAGGAAAAGAAAGGCATTTGAAAAAAGAAAGTGTTGGGGGAAGCTATCTGTATGTTTAGGAGTATATCTTAAGATGTATTATTAATACAATATTAGGCTTACATATGCAATATAGGCCTCCCAATGAGGTCTACTGAGATAATCTTGTGGGGAGTGGAAGTCAAGGCACTTTTTCTAATCACTAATTTTAGTTTAAAGTTTAAGATATGATTTGCGGAATTTCAGAGTCCCATAATGTCCTTGAGCGGGGAGTTTTGCTGTAGCTGATTCTGGTATGATGTATCGGTCCATGGTTTGACAGAGATGAGAGGGGTCACAGCTTAAGTCAGCAGGCGTGTTGGTGGAGGTTTCTTGTTGAGACGTGCGAAGGGGATTCTAGAGGGTGTCTTTCATTGAGGAGCTGAATGGTGCTTTAATGCGGAAGAGGTCGGACTTGGTGCCTATCAAGGTAAGAATTGAGGGGAAAGAGGGGTAAATAAAGGGGAGATAGCAAATGAGGGTTGGGAAGTGGGGGAATATAAGGGTCTCTCAGTGTGGAGGGCAATGATAAGTAAAACTATATTCATCATATAGATGGATATTTAAGGTTAGGCTTGGGTGTCACAGAGGACTTCAACATTAAAAAAATAACGTCCACATAGATTTGATTTCATACAAATATTTGAGTGCAATCCTCCTTATGTAGGAAGTTCCATTACCTTTTATATAGTCAAGGACAAGACAATTCTTGGATGGTTAAAAAGGGTATTAGTCGCGCGGGCGCTTTTGAGATGGTAATAAATAAAAAACAATAGATGGACATGACTTTGACTATTGTCTGAAGTTGTATAAACTCCGGGCCCAGCTCTGGCCCCTGCTGTTGGTGAATGATAGGTGGTGGAGCTGCACTCCACCCCAGTTCCTTCCCCCAGGGCCCAGCTTACCTAAGGTGCTCGTGAAGAGTCCCTCTGGTGTGGGGGAGTCTAGCCCCCCAGACTAGTGGGAAGTCCGGGGGGTCCTCGGCCTAGCTGTCCATCCCAGAGCACCACCCCACATGCCAGTGTAAGAGGGAGAGAAGTCCTGGCTTGTGGGGGCCCTGGGCCCAGCTCTGGCCCCTGCTGTTGGTGAATCCCATCTTGAGCTTTTCTAGGAATGGATCTTGAATCCCTGGGCACTACTTAGGAGGTTCAAAAAGTAACAATAAATTAATAATATTGGAAGCTGAAAGTGTAGTTCAAATGGTAGATAATATGACTGACATGTTCAAGACCAAACATCTGTTTCCTTCTCTGGCAACACAGCATCCTCTACTATCTCTTAACCACTCTCACAACCAGCACCTCATGTAGCCACAACCCAAAACACTTCAAGTAAAATTAGAAAATCAATAGTCATATGTGATTTGTAGCAAATTGTGGGACATTACAGATAGAGGCAACTTCCACCAAAACAAAGTTCCATTGTGTGTATGTGGGGTGGGAGGAAAGTATTTCAAAATGTTTCTAATAAGTCCTGTGTCTATCTTGTCCCTCGAATTCTGCCATTTATTCCCTCCACTCTCTGTACACAGCAATTAATGACCTAGATTCCATTCTCCTCTTAGTTTCCACTCACCAAGACACTGGTTGCTAGGCAAGACATTTAGAAAGCAGTTTTATGTTAGATTACTTTCACTTTGTTCATTTTCTAACTGAGCTAATAGGATGAATGTTATAATATTTAAAAGGGGCACTATGAAGAAATTGCTAGAAAATAATATCTCAATTAAATCTAAATAAATGCTTCTGTAGTTTTGTTCTTCAGTGCCCCATTCCTTAAACTTTATTGCCCTTTATAAATAGAATGTGAGAGAGAAGAAGAAAATTAAAGAATTAAGGGAAAGAGGGTTCTTTTAACAAAGTGCAAGAGAAAGAGATATTCTATTGTCATCAAACTCTTTACTAAAAATATTAATTTTACTAAAAGCATCAAAAACCTTTTATTACTTAAAATAAAAATATAGCTACATACCAAAATGGAAGACTTGAATGAACATTTCAAGTTCTATCTGTCATAAGTCATTAGTTGAATTGCTTTAAAAAATCCCTTGACAAGTATAAGTGCTGTTTTTTATGTCACAGCACTTCATAATATTGACTACAGAAGAAATTTCTCCATAGAAGCCCTTTGTTTAATAAAGGATTTGTTCCAGTAACAGTGATAATAAAATTGCTGAATTGAAACAAAATTGTTCAATGAAGACCTAAATCCAATTTGTTGGTTTAGTATGATTACATTTTTATCTCTGTGTTTACTCATTTGTAGAATTGCTACCAGTCTTTTGATATGCAATCAATAAGACTAAGGGTTTCCAGTGTCAGAAAACAGTAAAAAGGAACAACCCAGACTGTGCTAAGTGAACTGGGAGCATGTGCTTCCCCTTCTCTACCAAAATGAGTGTGCCTCAAAATGATTGGTTCCTTGTCTTATATAATATTCTAAAATAACAGGTTTTTTCAAATGAAAATTATTTTGAATAATTATACCTACTTTTATTACCACTTTTAATGACCTTAGCAACAAAATAAAGTTAGCACATTATAATTTTTGTCAAATAAAAATATAATTGGGTGAAAATTAATAATCATGTCATAAAGAGCTGATATCAGATAGAAATAGAGCATATAAAAAGATCCTACAAATATAGTTTGGAAAAAATATGAAAGGTAATTGTAGTTTGTAATTATGAGCAAATGGAGTAAGGAGAAGTATAAAGGGAGAAAGAAGATAGGAGTTAAGATTCTGATAGTCTTTAGCATTATTATAAGGGATTTATTGGTATTTAAATGATAGTGCCATTTCTATGGAGAACTGAATTCATAATCATTAGTACTCTTTAAAAACTAAAATTGAACAACAAATAACCAGAATAAAAAGTACAATTATGCAAAGTCACAGAAGAATAGAAATTAAAGTAAAGGTTAATGAACCCAGAGAAGAGGGCTGCCACACACTTTGCTCCATGGTTGATAATTTTTTCAAGTCAAGGTTCCTCAATACAACACATAAAAATCACTACCACATGCAAGGTCACAATCAGAAGAAAAGTATCAAAAAACCACACCACACTTAGTTAACAAAGATAGTAGTTTAAGGACCTAAAGAAGATCAGTCAGCTAGAAGACCTCTCTTTAAAGGACTTTCAAAAGGTAAATGTTGATGGTGTTCAAATAACTTAAAGAATCCATGGAATGGACAGCCAATAAGACTCAATAGGAGAGTAGTAATGAGAAAACTTCAAACAGAAATAGCAGAACTGATAAACCTGAAAGCCAAAGTGAAAACTCATTGGAAGGCTTCACCAGCATAATAACAACCAATGAAGACAGAATCAGTGAACTGGAAGATGAGCTTCATAACAAATCTAGATAAGAGCAGAACATGGAAAAGAGCCTAAAGAATAACATAACCAAATCCACGCCTGCCTAGTGAGGCTGACTGCGAAGAACTGTGAGTTCTGTCTTTTCTTTGTGTTTATTTGTCCTCTGCTGTCGTCTGGACCTTGTGGGAGTGAGCCAAACCGGCTCCAAAAAAAACTTGCTCTAAAAAAAACTCGCTCTACCAGAGGTCCATTCTAGGGTGGAAACGCCCAGGAACACCTCATTAAAGTGAAAACCGGCAAGAAGCAGGTACTTTGCAAAAGCAAGGTTCCCTGATTGTGACATCAGGCTGGGAATTTCTGCGAATCCACGCCTACCTAGTGGGGCTGACTGCGAAGAACTATGAGTCCTGTCTTTTCTTGATGGAAGTGGGCTGATAAGAGGCTGCAGAAGAGCACTTTGGCTCCGCTTCGCTACACGGCCATGCACTCTTTCTAAGGAAAGAACATCATCGCACCAAGAAGAGAAAAAAATCACACTAAGGACTGTGCTGGATCACTGAAGCCCAGCATTTCTCTCTGAACTGTCTTCTCTGCTGTGTGCCTAGGCCCAAGATTTGATCCTTTGAGAGGCCTCATCCACAGAGGACTCCACTCCCTTGTAGGCAAATCGACACACTTGGAAAGGGCGGAACCAGAGGAGTGTGGCTGCGCACATCATTTACCCAATGAATACCACTGCAACACGTAGAAAAATACACAATACTAGTGTGACAAGGACATTTTGGTGATGGGAGTTCCCCTGATTTTATGTTATTTTGTGCCTAAAGTATGATTGTCAACAATATGTAAGTCGATATGATTAAAATAAAAATTATATTTAAAAAAATAAAGTATCTCACATGAAAAAAAAGAATAACATAGAATAAAAATCCTCAAAATATGCAAACAGAAAACAATAGACCTTTGGAATCAATTCAACAGGAACAACATAAAAATTATTAAGTCTGGGGCAGGATATATAGCACAGCAATAAGGCATTTGCTTTGCATGCTGCCCATCCAGGACAGATAGTAGCTCAAATTCCAGCATCTATGTGGTCCCCTATGCCTGTCAAGAGCAGTATCTGAACTCAGAACCAGGAATAACCCCTGAGCGCCATTGGGTTTGATCCAAAAACCAAAAAAAATTATTGGAGTCTGATAGAGTAAGGAAGAAAACCATTATGAAGAAGCAAAGTCCAAGACAGCAATGCTGTGTAGTGCCCAGACCTGAAGAGGACTACACCCACATTCTGGATGCCTGAAGAGCACCAGCTAAAAGAGACCTAAATAAAAGTACCCCTTATCATTATCATTTTAATTATAATTTCTTAATAGTCAAGAGATAATTACCTCAAAAGGAAATCACACTCCTAAACATATTTGCCTCCCTATGAGAAAACAGCAAAATACTTAACTGCTAACAGAATTTAAGGAATCAATAACAAAATTATAGTAGTGGTATACTTCAATACTGCACTGTCACATCTTGATATATCAATCAGGCTAGAACTAAACAAGGATATTATGACTTTGAAGGAATAAATGTATGAGTGAGACTTAGTAGATATTTATGTAGGGCTTTTCATCCCCACAAAGATTAATACACATTTTACTCAATGCATATGGGACAATCTCCAAAACAGACCACATGATGGACCACAAAACATGACTGTAAAGTCAAAAAGATAAATGATATCAACTAACTTTACAGAATATGCTGAACTGAAATTAGAACAAACAAAAATAGAAATAATTTGAACACCTGGAAATGAAATAGCTCACTATTGAACAACCAGTGGGTAAGAAAAGAAATCAAAGAAGAAACCAAAATATTTCCTCTAAAATGAGTATGAAGACAGGAATTGTCAGACTCTATGAAAGACAACAAAAGTGGTATTAAGAGGAAACTCTAGCTCTGCAAGCATTCATCAGGAAAAAAAGAGACTATATAAGTAACTTATGGCACAGCTTAAGAAATTGACAAAAATGTGCTGAAAGCAGACAGGCAAAAGAAAATAATAAAACATAGGGTAGTAACTAGTTATTTAGACACCCAAAACCTATGGCACAGCTTAAGAAATTGACAAAAATGTGCTGAAAGCAGGTAGGCAGAAGAAAATAATAAAATATCATGCAGTAATTAGTGATTTTGACACCTAAACCCCCACAAAATATCAATGAGAGCAAGTGTTGTTTTTTTTTAAATAAATAAGATTGATAAAGCATAAGCAAGTCTAACAAAGAAAAGAGAGGGAAATTTAACTGAACCAGAAATGAAAAGAGGAAATTCACTACAGATACTACAGAATTCAAATGGTAAACAGATTACTTTGAGAATGTGTATGCCACAAAATGTTAGAAACAAGAAGAAATGAATAAAATAATACATTCATGAACTCCTAAAATTCCCAAGGTGAACCAAAATAATATGATTCCTGAACACACTACTTATCACCATTGAAGAAATTGAAATGGTAATAAAAAGATTTCCCAAAAATCTTCCCCAAAGATTTTCCAGTCCCAGATAGTTTCACTAGTGAATTATTTCAAACCTTTAAAGAGAAACTACTGCCAATTCTTTTCTGGCTCTTCCAGAAAAATAATGAAACAGAAACAGTCCTGAACAGTTTATATTAAGTTAACATCACCCTAATATCAAAAACAGAGACAACACAAAAAAAATCACAGATCAATATCCTTGATGAGCAAAGATGCAACAATCCTTAATAAATACTAGCAAATAGAATTAAACTGTTCATCAAGAAGATCATACACCATAATCAAATAAGATTCATCCCAGTATTACAAGGAAGATTTAACATATGGAAGTCAATCAATATAATACACCATATCAAAAATGCATATATATGATATAATCATAGTAGTAGATGTATAGAAAACATTTGATAAGGGCTAGCACCCATTGATAATATAAATTTCCAATAAAATGGATTCTTCAATATAGTCAAATCCATTTACCACAAGTTCATGGTAAACATCATACTCAAAGTGGAATAACTAAAAGCCTTTTCTATATGATCTGGCACAAGAACAAGGTTGCCTCCTCTTGAAACCTTTATTTATTATATTAGTGGGAGTACTTGCCATAGTAATTAGACAAGAAGAAGATATTAAAGGAATCCAGATAAAAAATGGAATAATAAAAAAAGAATAATCAAGGTAACTATTTGCAGATGACATGATACTATATTTAGAAATTCCTAAAGACTCTAAAAACTGCTAGTAGAAACAATAGATTTGGAATAGTAAAGTGACAGGTTACAAAATTAGTACACAAAATTGCATTGATTTTCTTTATACAAATATGCATATAGTGAAAAAGAAGAAAGATACATTTTAAAAACAATTGTACCTCAGATAATCAAAAGCATTGCAGTCAACTTAACTAAAGCAGTTAAATACTTAAAGGAAACTACGAAACACTGCTTCAAAAAATAAAAGAGGACACATTAAAATAGAAACACATCATGGATTGAGAGGAATTAACATCATTAAAATGGCAATACTTCCAAGAGCATTGTACAGATAAATGTGATCCCTGAGTATACCCATGAATTTTTTCAAAGAAATAAATCAAACAATCCTGAAATTCATATGAAATAATAAACCTCCAAAAATAACTAAATGAATTCTTAGGAAAAAAAGATGGGAAGCATCACTTTTCCTAATGACAAACTTATTATAAAGCAGTAATCATTAAAATAGCATGGCATTAGGGGCCAGAGTGGTGGCACAAGTGATAAGGCATCTATCTGCCTTGCCTATGCTAGCATAGGAAGGACCACGGTTTAATCCCCAGGAATCTCATATGGTCCTCCAAGCCAGGAACGATTTTTGAGCGCACATCCAGGAGTAACCTGGATTAAAATAATGGGTCAATTGGTATGCCCCCCCAAAAAAACCCAGCATGGCATTATAATAAAGACAGGCATTCAGATCTATGAATTAATCTCTGATAAGGAGGCAAGAAATATGAAGTGAAAGAAGGAAAGCCTCTTCAACAAGTATTACTGGAAAAACTGGTTAACTGCATGCAAAAATATTAATTAACTGAGACCTCATTAACTTAATACACAAGAGAGAGATTACAATGGATTAAAAGGGCCTAAGCAATGGCGCAGCAGTAGGGCAGTTGCCTTGCACGCAGCTGACTCAGAACGAACCGCGATTCAATCCCCTGGCATCCCATATGTTTCCCCAAGCTAGGAGCGATTTCTGTGTGCATAGTCAGAAGTAACCCCTGAGCATCACAGGCTGTGGTCCAAATTCACAAATAATAATGGATTAAAGACCTTGATATCAGAGCAAAGTGTATGCAGAAAACTCCGTGACATTGAAGCTAAAGGTATCTTCAAAACACTACTGGCCAAGCAGTGGAGCAAAGATAAACAAATGGGACAACATAAAGCTAAAAAAGATTCTGCATATCAAAGGATATGGTGACAAGAATAAAAATATTATTTATTGAATGGGAGAAACTATTCACCCAATATCCATCTAGTTTATATTTGGTTAATATCTAAATTATACAAGGCACTAGTAGAGCTTAGCAATAAAAATAATCTAATCCCATACAAAAGTGGGGAGAAGAAATGAGCGGACACTTCCTCAAAGAAGAAATGTAGATAGCCAAAAGACATTTAAAAAATGTTACACATCACCAATCATCAAGGAGATGCAAATCAAAACCAAAATCAAAAATCAAAACCATCTCACACCACAGGTACTGGCACATATCATAAAGAAAATAAAAACAACCAATTCTGGTGTGGATGCAGGGAGAAAGGAACTTCATTCACTGCTGTTGGAAATGTATACTGGCCCAGGTTTTTTGGAAAATAATAAGTATATTCCTCAAAATCTAGGAATTGAGCTTCAATATGACTCATAACCACTCTTAGGAATATAATATTGGTGCCCAAACACAATGTATAAAAGTTCTCTATATTCCTCTGTTCATCATAACACTACTCACAATAACCAGACTCTGAAAACAACTCAAATCTAGAGGACAAATGAGTAGATAAAGAAGAGGTGGTATGTATACAGAATAGAATACTATGCAGCAATTAGAAAAAATGAAGTCATGAAATTTGCTTAAACAATTTGGATGGGTATGGAGAGTATTGTGCTGACCTGAGCAAGTCAGAGGGGAAAGATCAATATAGAATGATATTGTGGTATTGAAAAAAGAGTATGGTAATAATATTCAGAGTCAATAGAGATAGGGCCACAAAAAGCAGTCCATGGTAGTCCATGCCACAAATAAAGAGTGCAGTTTGGGCAGAGGGGAATACTATGACAAATATAGTTGGAAATGATCACTTTGGACAGGAATTGGGTGCTTAAAGGAGATAAAGTGATATTTATGATACCCCTCATAACAATATTGTACATCATAGTGTCTAATAGGAGTAATAAAAAAGAAAAGAAGAGAGATAATAAAAATGACTGCTTAAAGGCAGACAGGGATAACAAGGGAAACTGAGAGCATTTGTTGTGGGAAATGCCAGGGGTGAGGATGTTGTACATTGTATAATGAAATTTAATCATGAGCAGTTTTGTATTTGTAAAAAAAAAGAAACAAAAAATTGTATACACAGTGTTTAAATAAAGTAATTTTTAAATGCATGTGTATTTTGTGGAAAATATGCTAAAAAATATACGTGAAATCTAGACCTGAGTGACTACACAGCAATGAGACTGACCCAGGTTCGGTCCCTAGTATCCCATATGGTCCCTCAAGCCTGCTAGGAGTGATTTCTGAGTGCAGAGCAAGGAGTAACCCCTGAATGCTGCCAGGTGTGTCCCCAAAACAAAATAGTTTAAATCTTTTTTTGGGGGGGGTCACACCCGGCAGTGCTCAGGGGTTACTCCTGGCTCCATGCTCAGAAATTGCCCTTGGCAGGCACAGGGGACCATATGGGGCACCGGGATTCGAACCGATGACCTTTTGCATGAAAGGCAAATGCCTTACCTCCATGCTATCTCCCGGCCCCCCAAAACAAAATAAATAAACAAATAAATATAGATGAAATCTCAACACAAAAAATTCACACCTATATCTATTTTAGAAGAACAAAATAGAATTTTACAACTAAAAAATACAGACCTTTTAAATACAGGGTCTTTAAAATTATTTAATATTTTCCCTGATCTTATTAATACAGATACTCTATTTTATTCTTTTGAAAACCTTGTTTTCTGTTTCATTTTTAGACTTAATTCAGTGTTTATTTCATAACCTAATATCGTATTCACTGTTTTATTGTTTGTAAAAGGTTTTGGTAGAGTATTTAGGATTTGTAAGTCTGCAAATTGTGATAGTTTACTTTATAGCTTGAATCTTTTTGATACTTTTTTATGATTTCTGTGTTATAGACTTTCAAACCTATAATGTATATAGTGGAACTCTTTGCCTTGTATATGATCTCAGTGAAAAGGTTTTTAGTATTTCACCTGTGAGTACATTATTGACTGTGAGTTTATTGTAGGTGGTCATTACTTATCTTGAGGTACATTTCTTCAATCCCTAATATTTTTATTTAAAGTACTGTGATTTACAAAGTCATTCATAGTTTAGTTTTTAGACATACAATCATTCAGCACCAAATTCATCACCAGTATCAACCAATGCTATCAGAGTCCATTCCATACCACCACCTTCCACCACAACCTGCCATCATAATAGGCCCATATTAAGTGCGGTTGTTAAAGTTTGGGTCTCATGCTTTCTTTGTTGTTGCCTCTGTGGCTTAGATATTTTGTTCTGTTTTTTTCTTTTCTTTTTTTTGTTTTTGTTTTTGTTTTTGGGTCACACCTGGCAGCACTCAGGGGTTACTCCTGGCTCTATGCTCAGAAATTGCTCCTGGCAGGCTCGGGGGACCATATGGGATGCTGGGTTCGAACTACTGACCTTCTGCATGCAAGGCAAATGACTTACCTCCATGCTATCTCTCCAGCCTATGTTTCTGTTTTTTCTTAATATCACTAATGCAACTAAATTACCTTGGCACCTGTTCCCCGTTATTTCACATGTGTTTCTTCTCCACCACTCAATTTGAAGAGTTAATTTTTTCAAAGAATGGATATTGAATCTTGTAATTATATAATCTTTATTTTTTCCTTTTGTTGATATGAAGTATTGCATGAGTCTTTTTGAGATAAAACCCACTTGTATCATGGCATATAATATTTTCATGTATTGTTGGATTTAGTTTTCTAGAATTTTTGTTGAGAATCCTTCTCATAACTGGTCTTCTCTACTTTATCTTACTTGATTTTGGGAGTATCACTGGAAAGATGGGTAAGCAGAAAAGGCACTTACCTTGCAAACAGCTAGATCAGGCTGGATCCCCAGCACCCATATGCTACCATGAGCCCTCCCTCAGTGCAGGGTCAGGAGTTAGCTTTGATTCTTGGTAAAGCAAAACAAATTCGTATTATTTTTTGCATCATAAATATTGTGTAATTCTAAGAATTTATTTCTGTTAGGTTTTCAAGCTTGGTGGTATATGGATGTTTGCAGTAACCTTTTATAGCAATTTATTTCTGTAATTAATTGTAATTATTTCTATAATTAATTGTAATTTCTCCTTTTTGATTTTTTGATCCTATTTATTTGGGTTTTTATTTCCTTATGAGTCTAGCTGAAGGTTTCCCAATATTGTTTTTTCTTTCAAAGAACCACCTCCTAGTTTCATTGATCCTTTGTATTGCTTTATTGTTATCTATATCATTGATTTCTGTTCTAATTTACTACCTTGCACTCACTTTGACTTGTTTTTCTTATTCAATATCTCAAGCTGTCAGGTTAGGTTGTTGATTTGAGCTTTTCCCCATGTATTGCTATGAATTTCCCCCTTAGTGCTGCTTTTGCTATATTTCATAAATTTGATACAGAAACTCTTCATTCTCATTTATTTCAAGGAATCTTTTATATTTATTCTTTGATTTTTATCTTTGATCCATTAGTTATTGAACATACTGTTATACAATTTTCAAATGTGGATGTTTTCAACATTTTGGGGGGTCAGGGAGAGGAGTTTAAGACCATACCAGCGGTACTTAAGGCTTATTCCTGACTCTTTGCTTAGAGGTTATTTCTGATGTTCTCAGGGATCCTCTGCCAGGAATTGAACAAAGTCATATACAAGGTGAAAGCCTTTCTATCTTTCCTGCCCCCCTCTTTTTTTTAAATAACTTTACTTAAACACTGTGGTGGCTACAAAGCTGTTCAAAATGCACCTGGATATGTTTTTCACATTTGCAAAGTTATTGATGATTGAGTTTTAGTCATACAAATGTACAACACCCTTCATCAGTTGCACAATTCCCACAATCAATGGCCTCAGTTTCCTTTGCACACTCTCCCCTGCCTGTGGCATTTCTCTCTTTCTCTCTATCGCTCTCTATCTCTATCTCTCTTCTCTCTTCTCTCTCTTTCTATTTCTTTTTATACCCCTCTCTGTCTCTCTCTTCCTTTCCTTTTACTGTGTGTAGTGCTGTGATGGACATAGGAATGCAGAGATCTTTTCTGCATTGTGTTTTTGTGTTCCTATGGTATAATCCTAGGAATGGTATTGCTGGATCATATGGAAGCTTTTGTGGCTTTGTATTCTAAGAAGATAGTTGATGCCATTTTTATTTTTGCAATTTTCTGAATGTTTAAACTGAATTTTATGGATATCTCAGCATGTGATTTAACCTTCTGTGTGTATTGAAGAATAATGATCGTCTAGCTTGAGGTGTAGCTTGAGGTGAGGGGGGATCCTGAATATGTCTATTCACAGAATTCTTTCAGTTTCTCACTTAGGATTCTCATTTCTTTATTGATACAATGTCTGATTGATCTGTTCAATGATGAGAGTGGAGTATTAAGTATCCTACTAGTAAAATATTGCTATCTATGTCTCTGCAAGTTTATTAGTAGATGATTTATAAAGTTTGTTGCTTACACAATTCATGTGGGTTAATAAGGATGATGTCTTCTTTATATAATGATTCTTTAACAATTATTAATGATGGTGGCTATATTTTAGTATTTTCTTTAACTAGAGTGTTATTTGGCCTAAACCAATATGGTCATGACTGCTTTTTTTTAAGCTGAGTGTTTTTTTTAGTATGTTTTCCTTCCTTTCAGTTTGATCCTGTGCTTATCCTGAGAATTTTAGTGTACTTATGTAAGCACTAAAACGTTAAATTTTGTTTCTTGATCCACCCTGCTATTCAGTGTTTTTTTTTGTAGTGTTTAGTCCATTGGCATCTAAGGAACTTATTAATAAAAGGATCTAACCATATATTTTAAGAGCAGCTTATTGTTTATATTGCTTATATGTAGTCTTTCAGTGCCCTTGTCAAAGCTGTTTTAGATATGTCCTCAGTTCCTGTTTGTTTAAGAATATTTTTATCCCTTCTTCCACTCTAAGGTACATTGCTTTGTAGAAAAATTTTAGTTGAAGGTTGTTTTCATTCAGTACTATTATTATATGTAACTCTTTCCTTTTCTTCTTGTATAGTTTTAATCAAGAAATCCTTTGTAAACCTAATGTTTTTACCCTTGTGTGTGAAAATGTATTTCTTTCTTGCAGTTGTAAGAAGTCTTTCATTTTTGCCATTTTGATTGTAAAACTTCTTACTGTTGTTTTGGTTTGGTTTACTTTGTCACTCTGGGCTTCTTGAATCAGTGCTTCCATCTCCCTCTTCAGGTCAGGGAAATTTTCATTATTTCTTTAACTAGTCTTTCTTCACTTCCCCTTCTTTCTTCTCCTTCACGAATTCCTATAACTCTGAAGTTGATCCTTTTGGTATCCAGATCTTGGTTACTTTTAGACACTGGTATCTTTACATATGTTACCAGTAAATGGGTCTTATAGCAAATTTTAACGGTGATGTTTTATTGAGGATATAACTCCAAGAAAAAGAGAAGAGAATAAAATAGAACCATTAAGGAAAGGAGAATTATATGCTCTCTCTCTATATATATATACATATATATACACACATTACAACTCTAGTTGGCTCAGCATTACTGATAGTTTAATAATGCTAATTGACTCCTTAAATGACTATGAGGAAGTGGGAAACATATCTTGAGTTTTATAATATAGAAGAGACATACAATGCCTACGGAATCCGTTCTCATATCACTCAATGATCGAAGTTTTTTGCTTTGGTGCATTAAATCTTCCTTGCATTCTTGTTCTAATGTCTTGTCACTCAAGAAATTTGCTATTGAAACAAGAACCCCATGAATCTGTTTGGTTCATAATATGATTACATTCTTACTCCCTTGGACTTAATAAAGACTATGTAGGAACCCATTACTCATCCACAGGAGAAAATAATTCAGCATAAGAAAATTTGAACATAAGGAAAGGGTAATGTGGTAGTTAAAACTTTACAGTTACAAAAAGAATGTAATCTGTCTCCTGAATTGATGTAATTTAGAAGCAGAAAAGTATGGCCAAAAATTAGAAGAAGTCAAACAGGGTTAAGCAAGTTTGGAAGAAAGCATAACTGATTCTAGTACAAATAGACAAGTAGTTTTGATATAACACTTTTATATGTCAATACATTTAGTCTGTTCTACAAAACTTATCATACTCAAGAAGTATATTTATATTTTCTTCAGAGCATATAAAACTTAATAATTATTTCATGTCTCAAAAATAACATCACCAAAACACTGCATTAAGTGAACTATTTACATATTTGTAGTTGGTGTTTTCCCACTCTATTTTGAAATATGTGATCTATATAGTCAAAGCATAATCCCAAAATTTAAAAACTATATGATTAATTACTCATCACTTAAAAGATTTAACATGGTAGAAATTATTCGTTGAATAAATAGTTAACTAATGACTCATCTATACTGACATCAACATAGACTCAGCTACATAGTCACTTACCTCATCTACACTTATCTATAGTGCCTATTTAACCCACTTTACTCTTAGCCCTTAACTCAGCAGGTACTGAGTCTTACCTCCTGCCCCAATAAGCCACCACCCAATAAGCTCCCAAAGTGAAAGGACACCATCTTGGTCCCAAAGTTTGTGCCTTGCCAAGAAGCTACAACCAGTACTCCTGCTAACTCATTTTATATGGCCCTTCTTCTTACCCTCCCTCCAAATGTGAACTGTTGCACACTACTAGATTTAGCCCCAGAAGGACCTCCAGTCCAAGGACACTACCTAATCCTTTATTACTGCAAACCACTTCTCAAACTCAACAAGACTATGGTGTGGGACGAAATGTTCCCTGCATCTCCTCTTACCCGCAAGAATATCTCAAAAGACTTAATGGGGATATCTATATTTCGTTGTATGTTTTATACCTTAATAGTTATACCTATTAGAGTATTTATTTTCAAAGGTTTAGGTAGCCTCCTCCATCCTTTTTATAATTTTTTATCTTTTTTTCATTTATATTGTTAATTTCACTTGTTTTGGTTCTGCTTAATATCAAATTCTAGAGAAAAAGTCTTGCTTGGGATAAAAGCTCAGATCAAAACAGGTCATAGAGGCTGTATAGCCTGTCATTCTTACCCCCAAATGCACCAATAATGTAATATGGCAC
>PVKC010028465.1:0-15448 GCA_004027635.1 Crocidura indochinensis
TGACTGTATGTCTGGGGAACACTTTCTGAGTATTCAAGCCTATTCCACTGATCTGAGGGCCTGTCCTTATGCCAATACCATGCTGTTTTGATCACTGTTGCTTTGTAGTAAAGTTTGAAATTGGGGAAAGTAATTCCTCCCATGTTCTTTTTCCCAATGATTGCTTTCGCTATTCTAGGGTGCTTATTGTTCCAAATGAGCTTCAAAAGTGCCTGATCCACTTCTTTGAAGAATGTCGTGGGTATCTTTAGAGGGATCGCATTAAATCTGTATAATGCCTTGTGTAGTATTGCCATTTTAATGATGTTAATCCTGCCAATCCATGAGCAGGGTATGTGTTTCCATTTCCGTGTATCCTCTCTTATTTCCTGGAGCAGAGTTTTATAGTTTTCTTTGTATAGGTCCTTCGTATTAGTCTCATTAATTCTTTGTATTGTTTCTTTGTTTCTACATTCTTGATTTCTGATCTGATTTTTATTATTTCTTTTCTTCTGCTTGTGCTTGGGTTCCTTTGCTGGTTTTCCAGATATTTAAGGTGTCCCTTTAAGTTACTGATGTTGTCCTTTTCTTCTTTCCTAAAGTAAGACTGTATTACTATGAGTTTCCCCCTAATTACTGCTTTTGCTGTGTCCCATAGATTTTTGGCAATTTGTTTCTTCATTATTATTAGTCTCAAGGAATCTCTTTATTATTTTATTTCTTCTTTGATCCAGCTGTTGTTGCCTAAATTGTTTCTAATGGAAGATTTAATTTTATTCTTGTTTTCTCCTTTAAACTTGAGGTTTTATAATTTGGGTATACAATTGTCTGGTGCAGAATATTTACTATAGATGTGGTGTGTTGAGTGTAATATTTGCTTCAGTGTGGTTTTGTTACAATACTCATGATAAAAAATGCTGGATAAAATGGAAAAAAATAATGATAATGATGGATTCTATCTTGTTAGATATGGGCTTTTTTAGTTTCAATTTTCATAAACCTACTAAAGAAGTTAAGTGGCAATTACTTTCTCTGATATTAAAAATAGTTTTCTTTATACCAATAATAGGGATAGGAATAAACAGCTCTTTTTTTCTCACCTTCTACCCATCTCAGCTCTACTGGAGAATATGTGCATGAGTTTTTTCTCTAAACCTGGGAGGAAAGGAAGAACATAGATTTTTGCATGCAGTGTGCTTTCCTGTCTTCTGTGCCAAAAGAGAAATGTCTTTCTAGCCTGTCACCCACACCAAGACCCTCAGGTCCTATTCAATATTTCCTAAAGGTTAGAAACTGCAGCTGGAGAGATTGCTCTCAAGTCCAGCCCTGTCACCCCTGTCCCTGCGCTCAACTTCCCAACCCCACAAAGGACCCAGTTCAAAGGTACAACAAAGCTTCAGCTTTTTCCTCAGTGAAAAGAAAGGAGAGAAAAATTGTAAAGTCTCAGGATTTCTGTAAGATTGGTCAAACCCCTATTAACCTTTCCAAAACAGTGTCTCTCTTTCATAATCATGGTTGACACTTTTAAACACAACCAGTAAAGGACTGTGATCATAAGGCGCATTTTTTGGCTCTTTTGTAACTGACCTACTGGTCTAGAGACAAGTTTTCAGTGAACTCTGGTTCCCACCATAGGAGAAGCTGGGAAGCTGGAACACAAGTGACTATTCTGTTTCATGTGCTGATCTGGTAAACCTGATAGTTTCACCATTTCTCTTTCACCCTCACACAATCAATCCCTCTTTAGTACTAAAATGACAGCACTTTAAACTACCCCCAAGAGTAGAAAGAAGATGAGACCTGGACCTTGGTAGGTAGATTACATCCCATAGTACATAGTGAGAATGAGCCCATCTTCCATCTCACTCTCCTCCCTCTCTGCCACTTACTCCACAGCCCTTCACATGTAAATCTCATTTCTACATTGGGGGTGGGGAGCCTAAGATCAAATCCTGGCTCTCTTTCCTATACACTGTGTGATCTTGGTGAAGTTAGTTGATCACTTCAACCACCCTCTTTTTCATCTTCTAAGGGAAAAAGGAGGTTGTTTATTCAAATGCTTACTGTCTGGCTATGTATCAACCAGGGTGCTTTGCTCTAGGGATATAATAACAAATAAGATTGGCATTGTTGTTACCATGACAGAATTGACATTTGGGAGACATAAACACTCAAAATTATGCCAACATAATTACAACCATAGCTATGAATGTTACATGGGAAACAAACCATGAACAATAATATAATGATGGGGAGGGAAAGGTCTCATTGAAAGATGACATTTAAGCTGAAGTGACATGGGAAGAGGAGTGTCTGGGAAGAGGAATGCCTGGGAAGAGAAAGTTTCTGATAACAGTTTATGCAAAGACCCTCTAGCCAGAAAGAGACAGGAATGGCTCAGTTGACAACTGTCTTTCAGGCTTGAGGTCAGAAGTTTGAGCCCCAGTAATAACTATGTACATCTAGCAAGGTTTTGGCCACTCTGATTTTAAGCCCTCCTCAAGAAGAGCAACAGAGTATGTTTCTTCTTCCAGTCTCCCCCACCCAGGTATGTACAAGTACTGTCATTAGTGTAACTAAAGTGTATGAGCACCCAAGTCAAACATGCATGATTCCAAGTCATCACAACAACTAAATGAAGGATAGATAAAGACACTAAAGGAAAACCAGAGTGGTAGAACAGGAGTCATAACCACAGAGCTTGGAAGTTATAGAGGAACTTAGATTGCACTTGAAGAGGAATAAAAATTCATTGAGGTGGTCAATGATCATGCTGACTGTGGAGATAGCTGTGGGCAGGCAGTAAGGCTGAGGTTAAGAACTGTTAAGAATGGAAGTGAGGTAGCATGATTTACAAGAGTATAAATGTTAATGTATATCAGAGGAAAATTCTACTACATAATCCCCATCACTAAAATTCTGTCATTTCTCCACCAAGGTCCGTGGAGCCTTTTCAACTCCTTTATCCCACACCAGTAGACTCAATTCTGTGGTCAGTCTAAGGGTTTGTCTTCATTGAATAATTGTCTCTTTCATTGCTTCATTTTCTTTACTTTTATGTATGAACAAGATCATTCAATATTTGCCTTTCTGGCTTCATTTTGCGTAGTACAATCCCCTTCTATTCCATCCATATTGTAGCAAAAAGGCCAGGTTTCACTTTTTCATATAGCTGAGTAGTATTTGACTGCACACTGTACCGTCCTTTATCCATTCAGCTGTAGATGCAGACGTGGGACATTTCTAAATTTTGCCTTCTGTAAATAGAATTGCTATGAACAGAAATGTGCATGTCTTTTCAGATTAATGTTTCTGTGTTCTTGGACAAATACTTAGGTGTGAGATAAGAATTTTTAGTATTTTTAGAATTTTCAGACTGGGTCTCTATGAAAAGTTTGTATACATAAACTCATAACATAGATACATTTATTTATATATAAAGTTTATAACACATATATAATTTGTGTATGTAAGTTTATATATAAAGTTCATATTCCTGCAATAGTCAATGAAGGTTCATACTCTTCTCCCCTGCTTGTACTTGTTTCTGGCTTTCTTAACATCAGCCCAATTATTGTCTTAGATAAAGATTTAAAACATTGCTATTATAATCCATCCCAGTCTGACCTCAAATCAATTAATTATAGTTGCAAAGACCTTTTTCCTCTTTTTTGATGCTTTCTGTGCCTGGAATTGAACCCAGGACATCATATAGGTGATCAAGTACTCTACCAGTGAGCCACAACTCTGGCACCAAGAATCTATTTTTTATTTATTTATTTTAATTAATTTTAGGCATTGTTAATTACAATGCTATTGAATCTTAGGTATACAATTATAATGTTTAATTATTATTATTATTTTGCTACTATTATTTGTTTGGTTCAAACTCCAAAAGACCTATTTTTAATGTATTAATATTCAAGGTACCAAGAAACATGAAATTGAAGTGACTTATGTCAACTTCATATAACAGGTAGATAAAATTTACACAGACCAGACATTATTTTTTTATGTAAATTACAAGTTTTTCACAGTTGTATTTCAGGCATATAGTGACAGTGAATTAGGGCCATTCCCGCCACTAGTGTTGACCTCCCTCCACCATAGCTCCCAGCATGCATCCCATATCTCCACCTTTTGCCCCTTGGACTACTAATGTAGCAGGTCCATTTTGTATTTAGCTTGTTATTATTTGGGTCTCTTGATTCTATTTTCATTGACTCTGGCTTGGGTATTTAGATCTAACTTTAAAAAAATAATATCTTTATTTAAGCACCATGATTACAAACATATTTGTAGTTGGGTTTCAGTAATAAAAACACCCCCCTTCACCAGGGCAACATTCTCACCACCAATGCCCCACATCTCCCTCTTCCCCCACCCCCTGCCTGTATTTGAGACTGGCATTCTACTTCTCTTACTCATTGACATTGCCGTCATAGTTGTCAGTGTAGCTATTTCTCTAACTGCACTCACCACATTTTGTGAGCCATCCTTCTATCATGAGCCGGTTCTTCCAACCCTCAGCTCTATTGTCTCTGGGCATTATTACAATAATGTATTTTTATTTTTTTTAAAAACCATAGATGAGTGAGACTATTCTGCGTCTAACTCTATCTCTCCCCATCTGACTTATTTTACTCAATATAATAGATTCCATATACATAATGTGGAGGAAAATTTCAAGACTTCATCTCTCCTGACAGTTGCATAATATTCCATTGTGTATATGTACCAAGGTTTCTTTCAACTCCTTTATCCCACCAGTAGACTCAATTCTGTGGTCATTCTAAGGGTTTGTCTTCATTGAATAATTGTTTCTTTCATTGCTTTATTTTCTTAACTTCCATGTATGAGCAAGATTATTCAATATTTGCCTTTCCGTTGAAAGAAACCTTGATTATTTTCAGAGTCTGTAGTCTGGCTATTGTAAATAGTGCTGCAATGAATATATGTGGGAAGAAGCTATTTTTGAATTTTATTTTTGTGTTCCTAAGTTGTAACCCTCGGAGTGGTATAGCTGGATCCTACGGGAGCTCATTTTCCAGTTTTTTTGAGGAATCTCCATATTGTTTTCCATAAAGTCTAGACTAGAGTAGACAGCATTTCCATCAACAGTGACTGAGAGTTCCTTTCTCCTCACATCCCCACCAGCACTGATTGTTCTTATTCTTTGCAATGTGTGCCAGTCTCAGTGGCATGAGATGGTACCTCATTGTTGTTTTGATTTGCATCTCCCTGATGATTAGTGATGTGGAGCACTTTTTCACATGCCTTTTGGCCATTTGTATTTCATCTTTGAAAAATTGTATATTCACTTCTCCCCATTTTTTGATGAGATTAGATGATTTTTCTTGTTAAGCTTAGTCAGTACCTTGTATATCTTCGACATTAGCCCCTTATCGATGGGTATTTGATGACTAGTTTCTCCCATTCTGTGGGTGGCTTTTCTATTCTAGGCACTATTTCTTTTGAGGTGCAGAAGTTTTTCAGTTTAATATAGTCCCATCTGTTTATCTCCATTTCCACTTGTTTGAAAAGTGATATTTCCTCCTTGAAGATGTCATTAAGTTAAAAAAAAGTGATGGGATCTAGGGACCAAGTGGTCTCAGGAGCATTGAGTTAAAGAAAATTTATATGCCTTCTTGAAGATGCCTCTGGCTTCAAACTCAGACATCTAACTTTTTTTAACTCAATGCTTGTGAGACCATTTGGCTGTAGTCACATCAAGTTTTATTTTCTTTTTTTAATTTGTAAAAGGATATGGAAATATGAGGCTGAGAAAAATAATTCAAATTCTAAGGTTCTATGAAAGAGGCAGTATCCCCTATCTAGAAGATATAAAAAGGGAGGCAGATGTGGCAAGTTTTTTTCTTTTTTTCTTTTTCACAGGCACAGTAAATATTGGGGAAATTAGAATGGAAATTTCCTTGGTCTAAAAGACACAGGGTATCTCTACCCATGAAGCATACTGTCATAAGACCAACTACAGATTACAGGAATGTTGGTTGTCCAATCCCAAGGTCTTTCTTTATGGTCCCAGGAGTTCTATTCAGTTGCAGTTTTCAAAGTCAGTCTCTTTCATTAGAGATCTTGGTTTTTGTGCAGGTTCTAGGACGAGGCCTAGGGTAAAGTCTTTCTTTATGGCCCCAGAAAAAGTTCTGCTCAGTCACTGTTGTGGTGGTCAGTCTTCTGCAATTAGAGATCTTGACTTTTGCACATATCTTGGGATAGAGAGTCTTCTGATTTCATCTCACTGAGAGGTGGTAAAGTAGGGCAACCTGCCCTTAGAATTAGTTTTTTCCATGTTGTCAGGGTATCATATCAACCTACCATGGAGCAAGTTGGTGCCAGAGTCAGAGTAATATTAGGGCTTCCTCTGGGAGGAGTTTGATTCGTGGTGTTGGTATAGAAAACTGTGCTAGTTCTAATGCTGGGATCCAGAGATTAGGATGGACAGTTAATGTCTGATTGATTGAGGCCTAAGCAAGAAACCTGTTTCCAACTTAGATCCTATCACTCCCTCCAGTCCCTGTCTCCCAAATGAACAGCCCAGAGATTCTGTTTTCTTAGACACTTCTAGAACTTTCCCAATTAGGCAAGCCAAGAGCAGAAACAGGCCAAAACTACAAAACCATGAGAGTCTTCACATTGCCTCCACTGAGAGGGTATCTGTGTTTGTCACTGCAGATACACCCCAGTACCTACATTAAGCCAACACATTTATGAAACTTTCTGAGGCAATGTGCCCAGGCTGCCCAGAGAATCCAGACCTGGTCCTTTGGGCCAGAGATGTGACTCAGTGTTAGAGTACAAGCCTTCATGTGTGAGACCCAGCACCACAAAAATAAATGAATATATAAATAAATGTTGGCTAGGGCCTCCATGAGTCTTGAACACTGGGTGAGTCATAGTTCTGAATTATTACAAGCCAATCCAGCCTGGCCAGCCCCCTTTGTCACCTAATTCACGGGACATATGCAAACTCACATTCCTGTAGAAAGAAGAATCTGAGCAAACCAGATTTGACATGGTCAGCTGTGAGGGGCATCTAAGGTTATGAACGAAGCTGGGGTGCTGCTGAATTAGTCACAGGCACTGCCCAGGGATGTGGAGGGGAAGGAGGAGGCTGTGGAGAGAGAATAGGGGAGAGGCTTGAGGAAGGAACTGGTAGAAAATCTATTGCACAGAGCTTCTAGGAATTGGAGAAAGGTTTTTTGTTTGTTTGTGGGGGGAAGGGGTGGTATAAAACCAGGTTTAACACCTGGTTTTATTTTTAAGAAAAACTAACAGTGATTCTACGCTCCACTGGTACAGAACTTGGTTCTTCACAAAGGAGTTTATGTTCATCATCTTTTTTGATTTCATTCTCAAGTGTGGTGAGTGGGTGGGAAGTTGAGCTCAGCTTTGTTGATGAAGAAAGGGAAATTCATGTGGACTTGCCGGGACAGGAATATTGCAGCACCATCAGCACACTTCTGGTCAGACTCCACCAAGACTGTGGTCTTACAACCATGTACACCTCCCCTTGCTCAATCCCCCTGGCCAGAGTTTTTGGGAATCATCTTTCCTGTGGACAACTTGGTTTTCTCATTCACGAGTGATCCATGCCATTTGATAGGATGTTGATTCTTTTCCTTTTGGTTTTTGTGCAACACAAGGCAGTGCTCAGGGCTTATTCCTGGCTTTGAACTCAGGCAGGCTCAGGGAGCCATATGCAATGCCAGGAATTGAACACAGGTCAGCTGTGCCCTACTCAAGTACCCTACCTACTGTACTATCTCTCCAACTGCAGATGTTGGTCTTTTCATTCCTCTAAGAAATACAATATAAAGCAGTGGTCCTCAAACTATGGCCCGAGAGCCACATATTGTATTTGTTCCCATTTTGTTTCTTCACATCAAAATAAGATGTATGCAGTGTGCATAGGAATTTGTTCGTAATTTTTGTTTTTACTATAGTCTGGCCCTCCAATGGTCTAATTGCACAGAGAATGAACTGGGATCCTGTTTATAAAGTTTGAGGACCCCTGATATAAAGCAATTGTGACTTCTAATCAAATGCAGCTTAGTGTGGGGTCTTGAAGACTGCTTCCTACCACTTAACACCTGCACTGGGAACAGTGCAGAAGTGCAGACCCTCAGAGCAAACCAGCTCAAATACATGCTGGTTCTGCTGGGGCAGGCTCCTCTGTTGGAGAAAACAGTGGTTAGAGCTCTCTCCTGGCAAAGCTAAATTAAAGACACAGGACTGTGAGACACTTAGCCATTTGCATAGCCCAGAATGGTTTTCATAGTGGGAGCAGCTGGTGTTGAGCTGCCTTGAAGTTTTGGGCGAACTTTGATCAATTAGGCAAATGAAGCCAAATGCTTGGCTATCAGGCAGATGTTCAGGACTTGCTTTTGGTTCTAGTTTAAGCAGAACAGGAATAAGTTAGTCTCTGGGAAGTGGTATTTTACAGTTACCGGAGGAATGGGTGATGTGTCCTAGAATACTGAGTAAGTGCACTCTTGCATGTATTCAGTCCTCAAGCAGCTCAAGCACAGAAAATTCAAGGACAATCCATGGGTGACAAAGAGAGGCTTGGAAGGAAGAAAATTGATCTCTGCAGAGCCAGGACTTCACACAATTCATACACTAAAGTGGGTAGGAGCAAAAGCCAGTTCTGCTCAGGAAACCATCTGTCCAGCATCCTTCAAGGTGCTCAGTGACAGTGCAATAAGCTGAGTGAAGGCAGAGAGAGAGAGAGAGAGAGAGAGAGAGAGAGAGAGAGAGAGAGAGAGAGAGAGAGAGAGAGAGAGAAGAGGGAAGAGGGAAGAGAGGAAATTGAGGAGCAGAATAAAGTCATTTAGGATGCAGGCCACTGCCTCACCATTTGTGTTAAATTTAGAATCTGACAAACATAAAAAACAAGTTCAGAGGAAAACTAGTGAGGGTTCCTGAGGAACCGATGACGGAGCAAAACAGGGAATAAACAGATGTTTTAGGGAAGGAATGAAGCAAGTTGAAAAGAATTATTATTAGAGGTACTATTCAAATTATTATCACAGAGTCACAGAAAGAGAGAACTTGAATTGAATAATTTCCTGATTAAGACTAATCCAAATGAGGATTAACACTCATAGAATAGTGGGTAGGGCACGTGCTTTCCATGAGACTAACTTTGGTTCAATTCCTGCACCCATGTAGCACCCCTGAGTCTCTGAACACAGATACAAAAGTAAGCTTTGAGTATAGCAGAGTGACTCAAAAGCCAAAATTTTTTAATGTTAAACAGATTAATATAATGATAGAGAGATACAAAAATCTGGAGAAACCAAGAGGAGATCTTCCTCACTTAGATCCAGGGCATACTTCATAAAGCCCTTTTATATCCAGAGTCTCCATCATCCTAATTGGGTCTCTCTGAAAGACAGCAAGAATCATTAAATCCATGTTATAGAGAAGGAGCAAAAATCCACCGGAGCTGAGATTTTTGGGGTTACCTGGGGTAGAGATCCAGGCCTAGGTTTCATGGCCCCATTTTCCCTTTGCTGCTCCTATTTGTAAGGACCAATAGTTTAATGAGGTCTCATCAGTTCATTCAGTTCCAGGGATTCCACAAGATGAAGACAACTTCCAACAACCAAATGTGGTCACTCCCCATTGGTGAGGATTGACAGGGAACAGAGGGAGCTGCCAGACACTGAGTCTTTTCTCCACACCAGTGACTGAGGTGCCCTGAGTCTCCCTCCACACCTGTTCCAACTGGGGGCTGCCTGGCCCCTGCGCTCTGCCCTAAGGGTCACAGCCGAGTCCATTGTTGGCCAAACACAATCAGTGACCTAAGGAGGATGATCTACAAGGCAAGTTCCTTCAATTTTTTAACCTAAACCTTAAGCATTTTGAGGTAGGGAGAGCCTTCTTCCACTGACATGACTTACTTTTCATGAGACATGTATGATTTTGGTAATAAGGGACCCCAATTCACATATTGTGCAAACATGAAAAGAAGTAACAAGATCTGACCCCCTGCAGCCACTCCAAGATTCCCCATTCCACTTGAATTCTCAGACCACTTTTCTCTTCCTCGTATTTGGTAGCAGAAAGTGAAAGTGGCACAGGAGCATCTGCTTTGGAGTTGGACTCTGAGATATGCCAGCCACCAGAATGGTGAGTTTAGACATGAGCATTTGAAGGCTTCTCATGAGTGTCCTTCCCTAAATCCCACCACTGTCTCTTGATGCCCCCTGACCGAGGCATGTACTGGGGTGGGGATCCTGGTTTCTGACCAGGTGTGGGTACCACAAGGGGCACACCCAGAGGAGCCTGGGATTCAAGTGAAGACTCAGAACATTTGGGGCCTGTCAGAACCATGATCTCCAATTTTGAGGGGAGTAGGGTGGGTCATGTTATGACAGTCTGGGCATCATATTAAACTCCTCCTTTGATCTTATTCTTAAGACCTAAGGAAATGGGAAATCTTAGTTTGGGGAGGAGTACAAATGAGAGAATATCAGCAGGATGCTAGGGTTTAAGCAGCATCAGCCATTCAAGCTGTGTGTGAATGCTGTCTCCCCTTTGCTTCCAGGAGCTGTGGGGAGGGTAACTGATGTGAGAAGTTGACATTTATGAGGCCATTTTTATGAAGCTGGACAGTGTGATAGAGTAACTATATTAATTTCTTCCTTGAGCTAGGTCAGAGACCTTTGAGATGGGTCAAAGAGCAGCTGTTTTGGGGCCGGGCGGTGGCGCTGAAGGTAAGGTGCTTGCCTTATCGCGCTAGCCTTGGACGGACCGCGGTTTGATCCCCCGTGCCCCATATGGTCCCCCAGGCCAGCCAGGGGCGACTTCTGAGCGCATAGCCAGGAGTAACCCCTGAGCGTCACTGGGTGTGGCCCAAAAACCAAAAAAAAAAAAAATTAAAAAAAAAAGAGCAGCTGTTTTAAGGTAGACTTATATTTTTCTTTGCTAGAGAACCAGATCCATTATATAGCCTAAAGGGGTTTAAGCTAGTTGCAGATGACTCAAAGAGGTGAAGCACAGGTTTTGCATGTGCAAGGCCTTATTTTGATCTCCAACTGTCCACTGGTCCACACAACTACAAACCCAACTCTAATTCTTTGATACCATAAAAATACTCTGCCTGAATTTTTAGGATAACACCAGAAAGAAACACAGAACTCTGGGAAAGGTGAGTCTTCCTTTTGTGTCTTTTAATTGAAGGATTTAGAAGTAGGAGGCAACTAGCCAGTCCAGTCAGGGTACACCTTCTTTCTTCTTCCTTTATACATTTTAGGAAATAAGTTTATTTTATCAGGCACTGTGGAATAACTAGCTGCAAGTAGGCCTGCCCTGATCCTTGACAACTTACCTCCTTTGTCATTCCCCATAAATGATGGCATCCTCAAGCCCTTCCCACTGCTCTCACATATCCCACACCTTGTCATCATACTATATCCTCTAAGAAAGCCAGGAGTGTGGGTAGTGCATCCAGAACTGTTCCTGGCCACAATTGCTGGAGGTAAAGAAAGTCAGCACTGGTAGGCCCAGAAAGTTCCAGTGTGAGGCCCTTTCTCTCTCTTTATCTCCGTGGCTCAGGTAGTTTCAGCATTCCAAGGGGAGGACCCGCTGACTTGGGGCTCCCAACAAATCAGATCCAATAGTTTCAGCCTTCTCATGCCTTCCTGTGAGACTGGGCTTGAGCTGTGGAAGGTTCAGGCTGTGGGTCCAACAGGAACTGATGGAAATTGGCCCAGCCTGCTCCCTGCCAGCTCACTTAGCAACTTAGAGAGCACAGCTGCTGAAAGCATTTCTCACCTTGACAGAACCCAGATGGCCAGAATCCATGGAAGGAAGACACAATACACAGTGAGAGAGCCAGCTCCTGCCTGTGAGTATACTTGCCAAGTCAGAGAGAAGAAAATCTTCGAAACATACCTCCAATGCATTCTGATGCTACACCCTGTATTTTGCCAATTTCATACCTGTCCTTCAGTTTTCTTCATCTCCTAATTAGTCTTTCTTACAAACTCTGGTGCCCAACATAAATTCTTGAAGCTTTTCTTTTCTTTAAGCATATGAGTACTCTTGTATGTGTTTTAATATTCATGTGACTTGGATATAGATAGACACTAGGAAAGAGAAGAAATTTTCCAGAGAAACCATGAAGGAGGGGATAGTAAAAGTGCAAGTCAGGGAGGCCCAACTTCCAAACCTTGTGTGCATTACTGAGTTGGGGCTCCATGCTTGGCCTCCACCAGTATCCTGACTGTCAGAGGTTTAGATTTGTAGGTTGATCTAGAGGAGAGGCCAGAAGTGTGGTAGGCCCAGATAGGCAACTACCCAAGCCTTTCAATATCTGATACTTCAAACTCTTTGCAGTCTCTTCCTTGTATTCTGGGTCCATTTTTTCTATTGGAGAAAGGGGTTAAAATAGATGTAGAAAAAGGCAGCTGCCAAGTTCGAACTAGGCCAGCTCTGTAGACTCACACTTTTCTTGAACAAGGTGTAAACTGGGCCTTGAAAGATCATGACTATACTAGCCCATGCAAGACAAAGCTGTCCATCTCAGGAGGAAAGAGTGAGCCAAGCCCTAGTGTTACTGAAGCCATGCTGGCTGCCTCCATCACTAGTATCGCCATTTTCCTGATGACCCTGCCTTATGAATGACACTTTATGATTCCTTGTGAGGACACCAATCTGACCACACTTCAGTATACTAGTTTTGGAACTGATATCACCAGGATAGTTGGAGTGAGTTGATACCTTCTCCCCATGTCTTTCTTCTTCCAGGAGGCCTGTCAGCTGCCAAGCACATGATCCTAAATATAGTAGTATCAGTAATAGTGCTTTGAATCTCTGGGCAATTCCATTTGTTTGATGCTGTCCCTAAAGGAACACCCCAATTTAACACAATGAACAGCTAACCACAAGAGCTTACTAAACTTTCTGCCACTGTATTAATGACTTCATTGACAATACAATAATTTTCACTTGCTTGCTACTCTACTTTTTTTTCCTTTATTCTTTTCCATTTTATTATCTTTTCTTTCTATTTTTTCAATCATTTTGTTGAAAAATGGAAACAAATATATTGTGTTCAATCATATTAACTATGTAATGCATTTTCTTTAAATTAAAAAAAAGGAAGAATGAGTAGATAACAGGAACATAATACTCAGAAAACAACTGTGATGTTCTATCTCGGTGGCTCTTTAAGGAAACATCCCTAGAGTCAAACCCACAGTAGAGATGTTTGCTTATTTGTTCCTGATATGCAGAGACACTGATTGGTAAAAGCTTAGCCCACTTAGATTAGCACAGATAGGCAATAGATGGAAACCCTTATTCTTCTAATAATTGTTGATTATAAGCAGTAAATATGGAATGTGAAGGGCAGTCAGGACTCTCAGTCTAGAAGGCTGTTAGCTTACTAACCCCACACTTTCATCTTTTATTTCCATCTCATTTTCTTTTCTTTTTTTTTGTTTCATTTTTTGGGTCACACTTAGCAAGGCTCAGGGTTTTTCTCCTGGCTCTACACTCATCAGAGTTTACTCCTGGCTCTATACTCAGAAATTGCTCCTGGCAGGCTCATTTTTGAATTTTTTTTTGTTTTGTTTGTTTTTTTGGGCCACACCCGGTGACACTCAGAAGTTATTCCTGGCTATGCACTCAGAAATCACTCCTAGTTTGGGGGACCATATGGGATGCCAAGGGGATCGAACCACGGCTTGTCCTAGGCTAGTGCTGGCAAGACGGACACCTTACCACTCCGTGCCACAGCTCCTTCTTTTCTTAATTTTTATGAAAAGTATTTTTTAATTTTATTAAAGAACTGTGGTTTACAAAGTAATTGGTAGTTGAGTTTTAGGCATCTAATATTTCAACACCAATCCCATCCCAATGTCAACTCCCATCACCAGTGCTCCAATGCTCCATCATTCTTAATCCTCCTTGGTGACCCTGCTTCACCCTCATCACCCTGTCCTAGACCCTCACACCTCCCAAACCTTAATTCTCCATCTTTCTCCATTTTTATCTGCTATTCTGCAACCTTTCAGTCCAGGCCCAGTGCCTTTGCCCTTTTCAGTTCTGCAGAAGAGCTTCTTTCAGTGTTTGCTCAGGAGCAAAGGCAGTGCCGCTGCAAGCTTCCCACCTCCTGTCCACGTCTGGTTCCTGACAGCTTGTTGAAACCTTGCAGCTCATTTCTCCACTTGATCAAACAGCCCACTGGGAACACATCCACCAGGCCTTCTCAACCCCACAGACCAAATTGATTTTTTTCAAGAACTTCATCCAATTCCACATGAAGGGCTCAGCGCCTAACCTGATTTTTAAATTAAGGAGCGGCTTTTAAAACGATTAAGTCATGCCGCCATCTAATTAAATTAGCTATTTTCAGGTCAAAATCATTATCACCAATAAACTGGGACTCTTGGAAAGTTTCCTATCACATCAGCATGTTGACTGCAGCTGGGAGTGGCTGGCAGGGATGCCCAGATGCAGAATGTAGGCTTTTGATGGGTACCTGCCTGTTAAGGAGCCTAAGAGGATGCCCAAAAGACAGGGGACCTTATTGGGTGCTGAGGATCAAACTCGGGTTGGCCATTGTAAAATCACCCTACGCACCATATCTCCAAGCCCAATTGTATGAGTCTAAAGCAGGGTCACACATGAAATTACCCAAACCAGGTTGAGGATGAAACATGTGTAGTCTGACAGTCTTCTCCTTATATGGGGAGCCAGTTGCCTGCTAGATTTGCCATTTTCATTGAGTTCAGAGACCACCCCTCCTGGGTGGAGCTGTAAGAATGGATAGATGGGGCCAGAGAGATAGGATGGAGGTAAGGCGTTTGCCTCACATGCACAAGGACGGTGATTTGAATCCCGGTATCCCATATAGTCTCCTGAGCCTGCCAGGAGGGATTTCTGAGCATAGAGCCAGGAGTAATCCCTGAGTGCTGCCAGGTGTGACCCAAAAACCAATAAATAAATAAGTAAATAAAATAAAAAATAAAAATAAGTAAATAAATAAATAAAGAACAGATATCAGGCTATCCTGAGCCAGTCCCATCCAGATTTACAAGTAAGACATTCTCTGTTTTGAGGTAAATCCAAATTGTAAACAAACATACAAAGAAACCAGGGATGATCTTTGTTTTAGGTAAAATAAAGTGTAACCTAACAAGCCATGTGCAAGGTAGACACCTTACTCTCTGTACTATCTCTTCAGTCCTAAATGGATCATTATTATACAAATTAATAAAGACATGTTTGTTCCTCACTAGGAGTACTGTGCTTCAAAGTAAAAGCTTTCAAGTTTAGTTGGAAAAAAATCCTGTCCTGTTCCCGAGGTTCAGAGCCTTCTTTATCTAATGCCCTTGCTACTGGGGATCTTTCCAATTCCTGTTGGAGTCATGCCTGGGTTTCCTGACTGACACCCCCACCTCCAGCTTCTGGCCTCTAAGCCAGCCCAGCCCCT